>JAJOOH010033054.1:0-15466 GCA_029582605.1 Solanum gracilifrons
AATTCTGGGTAGTGTTGAGTCTTAATTAAAGTCTTCCGCTTATTTATTATCTTTTATTCTCGTATTTCTACTTCTCTATCGTTGTGGTTGGGTTAGGCTGACGTGTCCGGTGGGAAATAGACATGTGCCATCACATCCAGATTTGGGGTGTGACACAACTATACTATTTGTGATGTCCAACAACACTTGTCCAATTTATAAAATCAATGAATGATTCACCATTTTGTCTATTTTTCCCTTGTTATTAAATACTATTCATTTTTCAATGCTTTGATGATTTATAGTGGATAACTATTGTTAAACGGAGGAAGTAATAAAGTGTAAACGAATTTAAAACATACCAACAGCTAGCACACCCTATCCCTAATGAATGTTTGGACGTTTACACATGAATTATTTGGAGATCTTTATCACGCAAAAAATTAAAAAGTATACTATTCGATTAATGGTTCGGGGGAAAGAGTACCGCTGATTAGAGAATATAAATTAGAAAATAGAAGCAAGATTGAAACCTTTTAGAATTAATTATGGGCACATACAATTATTAGTTATTTGAATTAGGTGTTGTTCCAAATTAATTATCAAGAAGAGTTCAAAATTTAAATTTGAAATGATTTGAGTTAAACTTTAGAAGAGACACAAGAAAGAAAACGAAGTCAATTTATGTAATACTATATATAATATCATATAATAGTGTGTATGATTGTTGAACAACTTTTATAATTTTGTACAATTTTTGTATGCTGTCTATAATATTTTTGACCCATTTTGCAAACATTTTATTAAAAAATGGAATTTTGTTTAATATAGTATACCGTCTTATAAATGTACACTTGATCAGAAAATAGTGGGTTATGAGATTGAAAACTTTAAACTTTAGTTTGGACATGTTATTTGAGGTCATAAATAATTTTTTTAAAAAAAATACATAAATTTCAAATCATGATTTCAATTTTCTTAAAATGTAAAATTTGATCCACAAGTTTATATTTTGTAAAAGAAAAAAGACTCATGATTGACATGAAGAAATTGTATGTACCATGTGATAGGATTATATTAAAGAATAACTAGTTACTACTATTGTTGACTAGTGAATCTTAGTAAAATTATGTGTATTTGAAAATTTGTAACTGCAAATATTTAGTTATAAAAGAAATATGGAGATATGTGATTTACCAATGATGCGTCACAACATTATGATATCTTATTTATGAATTATGATTTGCTCATTTGATAATACGGTATGATATTTGAAGAAATGCTGACATTTTTCATAAGTTGTGAGATTTTCATTCATATTAATGAAAAAAAATATAACTTCAAAAATTCAATTGCATATCCAAACAAAACTTCAACTTCAAACAAAATATCTAATATATACAACTTTATAAGTTAAAGATTAATTTTATATATAAATAAATATTTTACATAAAAATATAATTTAACATATTGTAACAGCATAATTACCTTGCACATTCGATGTAACTTAGTTAAAATGATCTAAAATAATTAAGATAGGAATAAAGTTTTTTTTTTCCTATAAGAAGCCTATATAAAACCAAGCAATTAGAGATCCTTTGGAAAACCAAAAGAACAAAAAAGCAAGAAACTATAGAAATATACGATGGGTTCTCTAACAACTCCACCAAAACTACTAGTAGTAGACTTCAACAATGAAGAATTAAGGCCAGGAACAACTACTTGGGAATCTACATGTAAAGAAATTAGGCATGCCTTTGAAAACCATGGTTGTTTCATAGCACTTTATGACAAAATTTCACCCCAACTTCAAAAATCCATTTTTCAAGATAATTCACAACAATTATTTGAACTTCCTTTAGACAAAAAAGTCCTAAACATTAGTGAAAAGCCTTATCATGGTTATGTTGGCCAAATTTCATTTCTACCTAATCATGAAGCTTTTGGTATTGATTATGCAACTACTTCTCAAGGTATTCAAACCTTTTCCAACCTCATGTGGCCACAAGGAAATGACTCTTTCTGGTAATTAATTAATAATTTCTCATTTTTTTTGTTACATTTAATATCATGATCATATCAGAATTTAGATTCAGTGAGTTCAAAATATATACTTTGACATGACACATGTACATATATATAATTTAATTTGATTAGAAAACACTGTGTTCAGTTGAACCAACTAAACTCGTTCTGAATCCTATTCTTTGCTCATGACTTTGGTTTTAGTGAGAGTTCGTTGATGTTTTCCAAGATTGTGGCGGAGTTGGACAGCAAGGTTGTTAGAATGTTGTTTGAGAGCTATAGAATTGTGAAAAATTGTGAATCATATCTTGAATCAACCACATATCTCCTTCGATATTTAAAATATAACACTCCAAAGACTAAGGAAACTAGCATGGTGTTTCCCCCTCATACCGATAAAACGTTCACAACCATACTATACCAAAATCACATTTCAGGGTTGGAAGTTCAAACTCGAGACCTTCAATGGATAACTCTTGAGTTTCCACCATCTTCTTTTGTAGTCATGGCTGGTGAAGCACTCAGAGTAAGTATATTACACAACTTATCTCTGAGTTATTTTATTCGCGATCAGTATACATAAGTTGAACTTGTGTTTTATTTTTATAGGGATGGAGCAATGATAGGGTGCTTACACCAATACATAAGGTAATTATGGATATAAATGGGAGTGAAACAAGGTATACTATGGGATTATTTACTTTTTTAAAGGATGATAAAATTATAGAAGTGGCTGAAGAATTAATTGATGAAGAACATCCATTGAAGTTTAAGCCATTTGTTCATCTTGATTTGATCAAGTTTTTTGACACAGAACGTGGTCGAAGATCACAGAATTTAGTTGAAGATTTTTGTGGTGTTTGATATAATTATATGAATTTTCATGTAATTTATGTTTCGGTTCTTTTAATTTTCTATATTCAAACCTAGTAATTTACTTTTTATGTTGCTTGCTTGTATAATGAACACAATAAAATATTGCACGTAATAGTAAATTGTTTTCTTTTATAGACTAGATGATGATGATTTAATATATTGTTCATGTATGATGTATCTAAGGAATTTGATTTCTTTTATGCTCTAATTTAGTTTTTCTTATTTAATGTGAGATCAAAATGAATAATTTAATGTTGACTTTTAACAAATGCGGGCGAAAAAACATATAATTACAGTTGAAAAATATTTAACAAATATCAATTTCTTTAAATTGATGAAATGATATCTCACTCACATGAGAAGATTCAAATTCATTTTAGTAATTCTACACATGCATCGTCTAAAACAACGATTTTGTCAGTAGCAAAGAAAGAAACTTCATAGAAGTCAAAATAGGAAAAAATTAAAAATATCTAACAACTTTTTTCTATGGATATGAAGTTTTAATTGAGAGAGAAAGAGGAAGCACAGTAGATATCAATTAGCAAGGTTTTGTGTCGATATAATAATAATTGCATATTTATCTTATGATATGATATAAAAGTTAGAAAATAACTTATATAATAGAGTCGATCCACTGAAGTTTTGATTAGTATGGGATCATATCCCAAAGTGGTTGTTCTCATGTGAATGGTCTGTTTAGTCCTAATTACTTTACTAAATTGGGCCGGAGTTTGTTCTGATCGAAATTAAAGAAGTAAGATAAGAGTGGGAATTTGGGCCCAAAATGTTTTGTTTTTATTGCTTTTGTCATAGGATTTCTTACGAAAATATACAACTCAAAAGAATAATTTTCATTTGCGGTGACAAATCAGTTTTTGCATGAATTATCCCTATTTTTGAATAGTTATAATTTATGTCCATGCTTTTCAAAAGCTTCATTTAAAAAAAAAAAAAAAACTCCGTATATATTTAAATGGTATCACAAAAATAAAGACGAGGGAGAAATAATTTTGAATGGTCCTTTTTGCTATACTAGTCCTCTACTTCCTTTAAAGCGTAGAGGTACGTTTGTTTGTCTTTGCACACCAAATATTTGGTACAAGTCATAGTCAAGTTTTTAATAGAATGGTTCATTTATAAAGTTTCTAAAAGTAGTATATTATTAATACCGATGTACATTAAAAATTATCTATAAATGGATGAGATTTTGTGAGATAATTAACTTTTTTTTAATACTAGAAATAACTCCGAGCAATTCTAAAACATAATTAATTGCAAAAAAAAAAAACATTAACGTCAGTACACATACATTCCACTTTATTCAACATACTATATCTTAGAGAGCTGATAAATTACATGTTTCATCACTTATCTAGACATTTTTATAAAATGAAATTCACAATACTGTTTTATTTTTTTTGACAAAAAATTCTAGAATTTATAGAACTAGAAGCAACCAAACAAAATTTAGTCAGGGTCAAATATGAAGTTTCAAGAATTTTTCTTTTCATTAGAAATGAGTAAAAGGGATAAAGAATGAATAATCACTTTTATTCACTTGTTTACTTTCACAATAATTTTATCTTTTCCAGTTTCATTCTTTAAAAGTGAACAATAGGCTTCTTCAACAACTGAATAGTGTTGCCAGTATAGATATATCATTAGATAAAAAGAGATTATATAACTAAAACATAATTTGAAATCAGAGTAAAGAATCAATCAATAGAAAAATCTAATTTTAGTAATATTTTTAAATAAACATATTACTTTAGCTTATTCAATCTTTTGATATCCTTACAAGCCCACCTAAGAATAGGGTTGGGCGTTGAAGCAGTTGGAATTGAATATGAAAAATTTCAATTACAATTTATGAAATTAAAATTCAAATAGGTTTTGATGAAAGCATGGGCATTGATGATGCTAACATCCCACATAAAGCAGAAAAATTCACTCAAATTCTATGGCCTCAAGGAAATACTTCTCTCTGGTAAAACATTAATCTTCTCCATTTATTCTGTAGGTCATTTTTAGTCTGTTTAAAATAGAATGACCCCTTTTCTTTTTGGTAACATTTTAATTTTAATTTTCCACGTAGCATGTTTCAGGCCACCAGATTAAAGGGCTTTTTTGTACATTTGACATAACTTAAATTTAAAACCACAAAGTTGAAAAGTTTTCTTTATTTTTATATGTATTGGTTGTAAAACTATTCAGTCATACTCAGAGCTACTATCAGAGTTAGACCAAACGGTAAGGAAAATGATTTTGGAGAGTTTAGGGATGGAAAATTACATGGATGAGCATATGAATTTGACTAACTATCTTTTTCGATTGATGAAGTATAAAACACCTCAAAGCAGTGAGAATGAAATGGGACTAAGTTCTCACACAGACAAGAGCAATATTACCATACTATACCAAAATCAAGTGAATGGTCTTCAAGTTTTGACCAAAGATGGACAGTGGATCAATGCTGATCCTACACCAGACACATTTATTGTCTTAATTGGACTCACTACATGTAAGCTCTTCCAACTCATTAAAATAAAAATTGTTGTAAAACTAAAAATTTGATTAAGGATATTCAAAATATAATATATAATAATTTTTTACCAATATATATATATGCAATATAATTCTCTATATACACTTTATAATTTGCTTCGCCACTAAATATAAAATAAATAAATAATGATATGCACTTATTTTAATTAGTTATGATAGCTAACACGTCTTATTCTTTAGGTTACTAGTTAATATCATTTATTATGAGCGATTATCTATAACTATTGTTTTAGATGACTTGACTTGTGATTTTTTTTATATTGTCAGTGTATAGAATTTAAATGTACTTAGCTTTCTATCTTTTAAATTCTTAGGTTTATTTTTTTTAATATATGAAGGATTGTTTTTGTATGTAGGCATGGACAAATGGTCGAATCCATGGACCATTTCATAGAGTGATGATGAAAGGAAATGAAGCAAGGTACTCAGTTGGTTTGTTTACAATACCTAAAGCCGAATACATGGTAAAGGCACCAAAACTGAATTCATTTAAACTGAATTCATTTAATTGGTAAAGAACATCCTCTACTTTATAAGCCCTTTACTCATTTTGAATTCATTACTTTTAGCTACACTGAAGAAGTCATGAAATGTGAATATGCTTTGAAGACTTATTGTGGTGTCTGAATTTAATTTAATTGATTAGTTTACTAATACAATAAATAGGTATACTCCTTGTGAGTATATACTTGTATTTATGCACTGCAGTACTGATATGGTGAATAATACTAATTAATTTGTCCACGCTTTGCATGATAGCGAAATATCGATATCAACTTTATTACTCATAGTAAATATATAAATTACATCAACATTACAAGTTTTAGTTTCGATATATTTTTACACTCCTATCATGCAGTTTTGTATTTTCCTCGAATAAGTAGTGTTTTCCCAAAATAGAACTTATTTGATTTTAATTTTTTTTATATTCCAGGCTTCCAGCCGAGTAGTTGACCCTTATGTCGCTTTTTTGTATAATGAACACAATAAAATATTGTTCTAGATGATGATTTAATATTTTTTTTTTATGTATCTAAGGAATTTAATTTTTGTAAGCTCTAATTTAGTTTTTAATGTTTAATGTGAGAAGCAAAATGAATAATTTAGTGTTAACTTTTAAGAATTGCCTATGAAAATACTTGCAATTACCGTTGAAAAATAGAAAAAGATCATAATTTCTTTCATATTGATGAAATGATATTTCACTCACTTTAGTGACATTCAAATTTTACTGCGGTAAAATCTTCCTCGGTCCAATATAATCATATTTCCGAGTTGTTTGTTGTTTTCATACGAATGAGTTGTTTAATCCTTTAGTTTTTTATAATTGAATTGCAATGTTAGCTTGACATTTGTAAGAGTCTAATCTTTTGATTAAATTTTCGATTGTAAAAGATTAGACTCATACAAATGTCACAATTCCAACCACAATCGATAAAAACTCAATTTAAATATTAATTAATATACTTCCTTAAGGACCCAATGTCACAATTCTTCAAATGGCTACAACAATATACGGCCGGATGCATTCATTAGCCTAATAGGCTGTATAGTGATTTAAGGGAACTTACGTAAATTTCACTAGTTTAGGAGTTAATTATTTAGATATTCTCTAGTTTTTAATATTACATATCTTATAAGATTTTGGTGCCTCCAGATACATGTATCTCGGATACATGAGGTCAAATTTAGGTGTAATTTGTTCTAGATACATTGTATACAAGTGGATTAATATGTATCTGAGATATATAGCAAATCTCGCTTGCCTCTCTCCCATCTCGCTTGTCACTCTCTCATCCTGGATACATGTGAATCACTCCAAATACATACAAATGCATGTCTCTAGTGTGTATCTAGTAGGATATATTCACATGTATTTGGATACATACGAATCTCGCTAGCCTCACTCTCCAATATCGCTCACCTCTCTTCTTATTTTTGTGTATCTGGTAACAAAAATACATGTATCTCAATGTAAGATACATAGAAAGTATATCTAATTATGTAGTTTTTCAATGATTTAATATGGTATTGGACTTAGTATATATAGGTATATGGGCTTATGCAGAATCATTAGAATTTGGTATAAGGTATACTTTTTTTTTTCTAGAATTTTAGATATATATCTGAAAATTCAAAATTCAATTTGTAGTCTAATTAAATACAAACCAAAAATTCAAAAATATTGTATTTCAATTATGCCCAAACTATGTGTAGCTATACCTAAGAAGGCTTAATTTGTTTAGCAACAATGTTATAAATTAGGAATGCCTACTTATCTTTGAATCAATAAACAACATGTATTAAAGAGTTGTTAATTCGTTATCACATGGGAAAAGTATTTACCTTAACACAACATTTTAGGTTGTGTTATTCCAAATTCTATATAAATAGGTTCAACTGCATGCATATAATTAAGCATAAACAAACATATAACAAATATCTCTTCTTCCAAGGAAATATAAATTCTGAAAACATCAACCTTTCAAAAATAGACTTTTCTCATGAAGATCTAAAGCCAGGCACACTTATATGGAATCAAGTGAAAAGCCAAGTCCACAAAGCACTTGTAGTATATGGTTGTTTTGAAGCTTTCTTTAATAAAATTCCAATACACCTTAAAAAATTCATTTTTGAATTCTCACAAGAGATTTTTTATCTCCCTTTAGAAGCCAAACTTAAAAACATTTCAACCAAACCCTTTCATGGCTATGTGGGACAATACCATCCTATTCCACTCTTTGAAAGCATGAGCATTGATGATTCTAACATCCCTCATAAAGCTGAAAAATTCACTCAAATTTTATGGCCCCAAGGAAATCCTTCTTTCTAGTAAAAACATTAATCTTCTCCATTAATACATGCATATTATTATTATTATTATTATTATTATTGTTTTTGTTTTATTTTTATATGTGCTTGCAGTAAAATTATTCAGTCATACTCAGAGCAATTATCAGAGTTAGACCAAACAATAAGGAGGATGATTGTGGAGATTTTAGGGGTGGAAAAGTACATGGATGAGCATATGAATTCAACAAACTATCTTATTCGATTGATCAAGTATAAAACACCTCAAAGCAGTGAGACTGAAATTGGACTAAGTGCTCACATAGACAAGAAAATTCTTACTATACTATACCAGAATTAGGTAAATGGTCTTCAAGTTTTGATCAAAGATGGACAGTGGAAATATATTGATCCTACACCAGGCACAATTACTATCATGATTGGAGACTCACTACATGTAAGCTATTCCAACATTAAGAACGATCTCTTTACCTCTGCTTTTATTTTCCTTATGAATAAAATAAAAACAATACTACTGACCACCCCATATATACTATTGAGAAATTAGAGATTTTATTAAATGTATTCAAGATTTAATATTTAATAATTTTAAGCTATATGTGTAGTATAATTTTCTCTGCCACATAATATAAAAAAGGACAAATTATAATATCAACTTATTTTAACCAATTATGACATCTAACATGTCTTATTTTTATGGGCGATTATGTATAACTATTTTTTCGGATGACTTGATTTTAAAAAAATCTTTTATATTGTCAATGTTAGAAGTTCAAACGTACTTTTTTTTTATCTTTCAATTTGGACTATAAAGGGTTGTTTTTATACGTAGGCTTGGACAAATGGTAGGATACATTTACCATATCATAGTGTTGATGAGAGGAAATGAGACAAGGTACTCAGTTACCTTGTTTTCAACACCTAACGATGGATTTACGATAAAGGCACCAGAAGAGCTGGTAGATGAAGACCACCCTTTACTCTTTAAGCCATATAATCATCTTGAGTTCCTTACTTTTAGCTACACGGAAGAAGGTTTGCAATGTGAATCTGCTTTGAAGACCTATTGTGGTGTCTGAATTCAATTTACTTCATTATGTTTATGTAACACCTCGCTATTTGAAAGAACTAGAAAGAGCTAGAATTAGAAAGAGTTGTTTTTGAAAGAATGAAAATCTGGACCTGCGCAGTCGCAAGGTAGTAAGGCACAAGGGCGTACTAAGATTCCTGCATGTGCTAAGTGTGGTAGGAACCACTCAGGGATGTGTCGTGATGGCTCCACTGGATGTTTCAAGTGTGGCTAGAATGGTCATTTTATGCGAGAGTGTCCAAAGAACAAGCAAGGTAATGGTAATGGGGGAAATAGAGCCTAGTCTTCTTCAGTTTCCCCACTAGATAGGGCTGCACGTAGAGGAGCAATATCCGGTACTGGCGGAGGAACAAACAACCTTTATGCGATCACTAGTCGCCAAGAGCAAGAGAACTCTCCAGATATTGTCCCTGGTATGATCAAAATCTTTAATGTTTATGCTTTGCTAGATCCATGAGCGAGTTTATCCTTTGTAACTCCGTATGTTGCGATGAATTTTAATGTTCTTCCTGAGCAACTTAGTGCGCCCTTTAGTGTTTCTACACCTGTTGGTGAGTCTATTCTAGTAGAGAGAGTTTATCGTGATTTTCTCGTTGTCCGTCAATCACAAGAGTACTATGGTTGACATAGTTGAGTTAGACATGGTAGATTTTGATGTCATTCTAGGTATGGACTGACTTCATGCCTTTTATGCATCAATAGATTGTAGAACTCGAGTTGTCAAGTTTCAGTTTCCAAATGAGCCAGTCTTAGAGTGGAAAAACAGTTCAGCAGTGCCTAAGGGTTGTTTTATTTTGTACCTTAAGACAAGAAAGTTAGTTTTCAAGGGGTGTGTCTATCACTTGGTCCGAGTTTATGACTCTAGTGTTGAGATACCTCATATTCAGTCAGTTCCAGTAGTAAAAGAGTTTCCAGAAGTCTTTTCAGATGATCTTCTCGGAGTACCTCCTGAGAGAGAAATAGACTTCGGTATAGATATTATTCCTGATACTCGTCCTATCTCTATTCCGCCATATAGAATGGCACCAACAGAGTTAAAAGAGTTGAAAGAGAAGTTGAAAGATCTCCTAGATAAGAGCTTTATTCGACCAAGTGTCTTACCTTGGGGCGCTCCGTTCTTGTTTGTGAGGAAGAAAGATGGTTCCCTTAGGATGTGTATAGATTACCGTCAGTTGAAAAAGGTTACCATCAAGAATAAATATCCTCTTCCAAGAATTGATGATCTTTTCGATCAGCTTCAGGGTGCCACCTGTTTCTCTAAGATAGACCTCAGATCTGGCTACCATTAGTTAAGAGTGAGGGAATGTGATATTCCAAAGACAGCTTTCAGAACCCGTTATGGTCATTATGAGTTCCTGGTTATGTCCTTTGATTTGACCAATGCGCCTACGACATTCATGGACCTTATGAATAAAGTATTCAAACCTTATTTAGATATGTTTGTTATCGTCTTCATTGATGACATACTAATCTATTCGAGAAATGAAGAAGATCATGCTAGTCATCTCAGAATAGTTCTCCAGACTCTAAAAGATAGAGAGTTATATGCCAAGTTCTCTAAGTGTGAGTTTTGGCTTGAGTCTGTGGCATTCTTAGGCAACATTGTGTCTGGAGAGGGAATTAAAGTTGATACTCAGAAAATAGAGGCAGTGCAGAATTGGCCTAGACCCACGTCTCTAATTGACATTAGAAGTTTCTTGGGTTTGGCTGGCTAGTATAGAAGGTTCGTAGAGGGGTTCTTATCTATTTCATCCCCTTTGAAAAAGTTGACTCAGAAGACAATGAAGTTTCAATGGTCTGAAGCTTGTGAGAAAAACTTTCAGGAATTGAAAAAAAGGTTGACTACTACCCCAGTATTGACCTTACCAGAAGGTACGCAGGACTTTGTTGTTTATTGTGATGTGTCTAGAGTTGGTTTGGGTTGTGTATTAATGCAGAATGACAAAATTATAGCTTATGCCTCCAGACAATTGAAGGTTCACGAGAGGAATTACCCAACCCATGACTTCGAGTTGGCTGCCGTAGTATTTGCTTTGAAAATATGGTGCCATTATCTTTATGGTGTTCATATGGATGTGTTCACCGATCACAAGAGTTTTCAGTATGTGTTTAGTAAGAAAGAACTTAATCTCAGACAAAGGAGGTGGTTAGAGTTACTGAAAGATTATGACATGAGTATTCTTTATCACCTAGGTAAGGCTAATGTTGTTGCTGATGCCTTGAGTAGATTGTCTATGGGTAGTACCACCCACTTTGAGGAAGATAAGAAAAAGTTAGCAAAAGAGGTGCATAGACTTGCACGACTAGGAGTTCGACTAATGGATTCCACAGAAGGAAGAATAGTGGTGTTGAATGAGGCTGAATCATCATTAGTGTCAGAAGTAAAAGAGAAGCAAAACCAATATACTTTATTGCTTGAATTAAAGGCAAGTGTTCATAAACAAAAAGTGATGGCTTTCGAACAAATGGGAGATGGTGTTTTAAGGTATCAAGGTAGATTGTGTGATTGATTTCAAGGGTAATTGGGATGATCACCTACCTCTCATTGAGTCTGCTTACAACAATAGTTACCATTCTAGCATCCAGAAGGCTCCTTACGAAGCTCTTTATTGGAGAAGATGCAGATCTCCTATCGGATGGTTTGAAGTTGGTGAAGTTGGGTTAATAGGACCAGACTTAGTTCATCAAGCTATGGATAAAATAAAAGTCATTCAAGAGAGGTTGAAAACGACGCTGAGTCGTCAGAAATCCTACACTGATGTTAGGAGAAGAAAGTTAGAGTTCGAAGTAGATGATTGGGTTTACTTGAAAGTTTTATCCATGAAGGGTGTTATGAGATTAGGTAAGAAGGGGAAACTTAGCCCCCGGTATATTAGTCTTGACCGGATATCAAAAAGGGTTGGAAAGGTAGCTTATGAGTTAGAACTACCACAAGAGTTAGCAGTGGTTCATCCGGTAATTCACATTTCCATGTTGAAGAAGTGCATGAGAGATCCTTCACTTATCATAGCAGCTGAAGATATTGAGATCAATGATATCTTATCTTATGAAGAGATTCCGGTTGAGATTTTAGATCGCCAAGTTCGCAAGTTGAGAACAAAAGAGGTAGCATCAGTCAAAGTTCTTTGGAGGGACTAATTTATTGGGGAAGCTACTTGGGAAGCTGATGAAGATATGAAAAAGAGATATCCACATCTCTTTGAATCTAGAGAAATTCCAGATCAATGTACTAATTCTCTTCTTAATACTCTTTAATTTATAAGTTGGCATGTTGTATTTGCATTGCTTGTTGGGTGTTTTAGTTGAATGCTAGATGTTACACCCTTAGCCTAGTAAGAGTAATATCATTCGAGGACGAATGTTCCAAGGAGGAGATATTGTAACACCTCGCTATTTGAAAGAACTAGAAAAAGCTAGAATTAGAAAGAGTTGTTTTTGGAAAGAATGAAAATCTGGAAATTTGTTAAGTTACGTTAAGTTTGGGTTTTTTGTCAACTTCAAATGACCATAACTCCTAGCTCAGGATGAGTTAGGTGTGCTTCTAGATACTGTAGGAAAGATCGTTGAATTATCTTTCCAACGCCGCTAAGTTTGCGCGATTCTGAGTTTCTATGGGTGAGATATACCCTTTGGAAGTTGGGCTATTTGGATAAGGAAAGTCCAATCCAGATTCTAGAAGGGTATTTTGGTCTTTTCCATACCCAATTAGTTAATTACATTTTTGGTAATTATTTTAAGGTCTAAACTGATTGAATTCAGTTTACACTTTTGGGATTTGAGTTAGGGTTTTGAGAGAAGAGAAAAGAAGAGGAGAAAGGAGGAGAAGAAGTAAGAATCGTCAAGATCTTCAAGAATCGCTTGTGGATTTCGTGGAGGGGTGATCCTTAAAAGGTATGTGAGTTCACACAGCATTAGGTTCGTTCACCCACGCTCCAAACATGTTTTATTCAGTGTAATTTCGTCCTAAAAAGATTGAGAATTTGATGTTCTTGAGTTGTATTCTTGAATTGCTTTCTTTCTTGAATTTGGGATGAGATTGAGGAGTTCTTGAGAGTTTAAGATCGATTATTAGAGTTGCTTTGAGTTATATTCTTGTGCATATGTTGTGGGTACCTGAATCTAAAGAGATATGGAGAAAAAAATCGAATCTAAGCGAATTGGGGCTAGAAAACAAAGAAGGAAAAAGTCGGGCAAATCTGGGTACCAGGTCCGCGTCGCGGACCTATTCCTCAGGATTGAAAAAAATTATCTTCATGTCGCGGTGCGATCACGTACCATTCTGCCTCAAAATTTATTTCGCGATCAAGTATTTAAATGCATCTCCCCGTCGCGGACCTGCTTCCAGGCAGTGATTTCTTGATCATTTCTCATATTTATCAAAACACTCCTAAACATCATGAGATCTTTCTTATCCCAAATCACAATCCTTGAATCCATAATTCAATTCAAGGAAAGTTAAGAGTAAAGTCAAGAGAAGTTAGGAGTCAAGTCAAGAGAAGTTAAGAGCCAAGTCAAGAGAAGTTCATAGATCCTTCCAAATATCTTTTACAAATGATTTAACTTTGTTTTAAGACTTGAGTTTTGAGTTCAGTAAAGAGTAAAGTTGAAGTTCATTTCTTCAAAAGTATACGGGGACTATGTATTCCCAAAGAGTTTAAAATGTTTTCACATTTAAACAAGTAAGGAAACTTTGATTTCCAAAGAGCCTTTGAGCTATTTTTCAGAAAAGAGTAAATGCTTTCACAATTAAGCAAGAAGGGAAACTTTGATTTCCAAAGAGCCTTTGAGCTAGTTTTCAGAAGAGAGTAAACGCTTTCACAATTAAGCAAGAAGGGAAACTGAGATTTCCAAGATAGCCTTTGAGCTAAGTTTTGAGCAATTATCTCAAACCATAGAAAGAAGTTATGTTTTTAAAACATAAAGTGCTAGTATATTTTAGGGGTAATATTGAGCACCGATATGAGGGAGAGTTAAGAGAACTCCGAGCCGCCATAAACCATGTAGCCATCATGAGTAGCAAAGGATCATACTTTTTAGATGATTCCTTAGCGCTTTTTAGCATAGACTAGTGGATCCACTTAGTAGTTTAGGTTCTATACCCTCGGTAAGGTATAGGACGACCCTGGCAGCTTGAGGCATAACGCTGTATTATCACAATAGCTCTTAAGTGATGGTTGTCGGTTAGAGAAACTCCCACAACAATATTTTGTATTTTTATATAAATCAAAAATATTTTGTATGAATCTAATCTTTTGATTAAATTTTTCAATAATATATTTTATCTTAAAAATTGAGGAAGTTAAGTATCATAATCTTTGCTCGAATATTGGTTCATATTTCATGTTGTGGTGATTCTTTGCCCTCATACAAAATTCAAACCAAAATTTCAAAAATAGTGAATTTTAATATAATTTTGCCCAAACTATGCCTAGCTATATACATACCTAAGAAGCTTAATTTGTTTAGCAACAATGCTATAAATTAGGAAGGCCTACTTATCGTTGAATTAATAAACAATTAGCAACATGGGAAAAGTACTTACCTTCACACAACCTAAAGGTTGTGTTATTTCAAATTCTTTATAAATAGATTCAATTGCATGCATAGAATTAAGCATAATAAATATATATAAATCATCTATTATTCTTAGAAAAAAATGGGGTCCAAAAATATCAAGCTTCCAAAAATAATTTTTTCTCATGAAGATCTAAAGCCAGACACACTTGTATGGAATCAAGTGAAAAGCCAAGTTTACAAAGCACTAGTTGAATATGGTTGTTTTGAAGCTTCCTTTGATAAAATTCCAATACACCTTCAAAAATCTATTTTTAAAGTCTCAAAAGAGGTTTTTGATCTCCCTTTACAAATCAAACTTAAAAACATTTCAACCAAACCCTTTTATGGCTATGTGGGACACCACCATGCATTCTGTTCCACTCTATGAAAGCATGGGCATTGATGATTCTAACATTCCTCATAAAGCTGAAAAATTTACTCAAATTTTATGGCCCCAAGGAAATCTTTCTTTTTGGTAAAAACATTAATCTTCTCCATTAATATATGTTTATTATTATTGTTATATATATATATATATATATATATATATATATATGCATG
>JAJOOH010033055.1:0-14255 GCA_029582605.1 Solanum gracilifrons
AAGTAACAACTTAAAATTTTGTTTTTGAGAAATAGTTCAAATTTTAAAATTGTTGATTTTTTTTTTACCCTGCACAACTCCTGACTATCCTTACCGACCCCCTCCCCCCCCCCCCCCCAACAAAAAAAATTTAGAATGTTTTTTGAAATTTTTTTTTAAAATTTCAAATATTCATTTTCCTTAACCCGCACCTACCCCAACCCCTTACCACCCCCACCCCAAAAAGAATTTAAAAATTTATTTTTAAAAAATATTTTCAATTTGATATTTGATATTTGATATTTTACCCCACCCTATCCCTTACCAGTCTCCCTTCAATTTTATTTTCAATTTTCATTTGCTTTTAAAAATAATTTAAACTTCTATTTTTTGAAATATTTTCAAATTTTACTATTTTATTTTTGTACCACACCCCGACCTCCACCCACCCGACCCCTATCAGCCCACCCACCCCCCACAAAAAAAAATTAAAAGATCGTTTTTGAATAAATATTTTCAAATTTTAAAATTTTGATGTTTACCCAACCAACCTCGACCCCTCACCCCAGCCTGAAGCCCCTACCATCCCAAAAAAAAAAAAAAATTGTTTTTAAAAAAATATTCTCAAAATTTTTAAATTTTTTTTTTATCAAACCTTAGTTTGAAAGTTAAGTCCCAAATCGGGTGTGATTGGATTCCGATTTGAAATTGGGGTCGACATTACGATTTGAATGTTGAATCTTGGGTCTCGTATCAATTGTTGGTTTTCAGTGTCGGATTTTGATTTGGAAGTCGGGTCTCGATTCGAGTGATAAAGTTGAAATCCTGATTGATGAATTGTATTAAAATTCAAGTGTCGGGATCGGATATCTAGTCCCAATTCGAATGTTGGGTCTCGGGTCAAAAGTCAAGATTAGGTCATGGGTTAGATATTAGGGTTGAATTTTAGATCTGGTTTTGGGGTTGTATCCTAGTTTGTGTGTCGGGGTCATGTCCTAGATCGATTATAGAGGTTGGTTTTCAGGTTAAAAATTATTTTCTACTCTCTACTAAAAAATAAAAGAATTTTTCTTTAAAATGTTTTTCATTCACAAACCAAACACTAAAACATATTTTCCGGAAAATAGTTTCTACCGAATAACCAAACATGAAAAATAAGTCAGAAATCCACTTCTTTTTTAGGAAAATATTTTCCTTCATACCAAACACACCTTTAAGGTGAAGTTGAACCTCAAATAGAGGATATAAATACTTTAAAATTTTGATCAAATCTTGATTAGAACACCCACAAATCTTTTTTGTAACTTAGTATCTTCTGTAGGTTGTATGAAGTGACTTAATATAGTGTAGGATGTTTGAGTGGTGTGAGTATTTTTTTTTTTGTAGTACGTGAGTTTTTGGTTGGCATAAATGGGGGGATGGAGTTAGTTATTTCTATGAAATGGAAAATGTTATCGTGTAATGGGAGGCAAGGGGTTTTAAGGCGAAATTTGGTTTTATTTATTTATGAATAGAATAAAATATTATAAAATATAATAATAAAAAAGTTAAATGGCTGAGTGAGTGGGTTTAGGTTTAACAAATTCTTTTTTTATACTAATAAATATAGAAAAGTTAAATGGATATTCTAAATAAATATAGTAAATTTTAGGTTTAGCAAACACAAAAATCTTATTAGTGCTTTATAGCTACAATTTTGCTATTTGCGCTCTATAGCAAACATAATTTGCTATGGAGCATTAAATTTGTATAAAATCGCAGGCAGCATCTGATTGTATAAAATCGCAGGCATCTGATTTTATAAATCGGGGGTCTGTGTCTATGAAAATTATGTTTGTATATGTATATGCTATTTGTGTTTGTATATATGCATAAAACTTGAATTCGTATACAATTTGAACCGAGTTAAACAATTATATTTGTATATCAAATCTCTCTCTCGCTTTAAACAAACACAAATTATACATTGTATTTTGTATAATTTGTGTTTGTATAAAGCGAGAAAGAGAGAAAGGCAAACGAGAACTAGGCAGGGGGAGATTTGTATTTGTATAATCATTAGTGTATAGGACAAAGAGCTATGTATTTGTATTTGTATTTGTATATACATTTCTCTCTCGCTTTAAATAAACACAAATGCAATATATACATTTGTGTTTGTATAAAGTGAGAGAAGCGAGGGAGAGTGGCGAGCGAGATTCATAGAGAGTGGCGAGCGAGATTCAGGTGAGAGAGGCGAATGTATTTGTATTTGTATATACATTTTACTCTCGCTTTATATGAACACAAATGCAATTTATATATTTGTGTTTATATAAAGTGATAGAGGCAAGGAAGAGTGGCGAGCGAGATTTTTGGAGAATGGCGAGAGAGATTTCTGGGGAGAGAGGCGAATGACAAAGTTTTTGCTACGGATTAGAATGAAATGAAACTGTGGTTATAGCTTTTATTTTGAATTAAAAATTTGCTATTTCATACAATTTTCCTTTGAAAAAACTACTAAAAGTATTAGCTATCAAAACTAAGAGAGAAATATTTTTTTTTAAATTTACTTTCTTTTGAAAAATTAAATCAAAACATATTTTAAAATGTGACTCCATTTTTTATAGTTTTCCAAATCTTTTCAAAAATAAATTTAGTAATATAATATAAAAATAAAAATATATAATTTAAACCCGAAAAAATATTTAAACACTAAAATTTGTGTAAAATCTTAGGTTCGGTCAAAAATCATTTTTCTATAGTTTGCAATTGTTCAAGCAATTCAATGCACATGATCTCAATCGTCGAGTTAGGTCACTAAATTAAATTTGGTTCATTATATTCCATTCGCATCATGGATTGTCATTTACTCACCATCTATGTATTCGCATGACCCTTAAGGCCAGATACTGATTAAAACCTTCCCGGTTCCAATTTTCATTCCTTGCATCCCTACAACTGTTAAAGTAATGACTCGGATGGTCATTTTTCAAAAGTTTCATGAATTTACCTTTAGCACCCCAGAAATTTTTTGAGCTAAGACTCGAACCCTTCTTCGTTGTGAGTGGGACTTTACCAAGAAATTTAAAATTTCTTAAGTGTCAAGGTCAAGGCACTAGATATAGCACCTTAAGTTTTAAAAAGAGTTAAAGAGAATTCATTCCTTAGTTCTTTTAAGTTTTACGTCAACTTCAAACGACCATAACTTTCCGTACATGATGATTAAGGAGAGCCATAATATATCAAATGAAAGATCTATGAATCCTCTTTCCAACGCCACCAAGTTTGCTAATTTTCGAGTTCGTATGAGAGAGAAATTCCCTTTTGAAGTCATGTTGTCCATTTAAGGAAAGTTACCCGAAGTAGGAGGGGTATTTTAGCCTTTTCCTTAACCCCACTTATTCTAAACGTGAATTACACCCAATTAAGGGTCTAAACGAATTAGAATAAGTTTCATTCATCACCAAAGCGTTTAGGGTTTTAGAGAGAAGATTCAAGAGGAGAAAAAGTAAAAAGTTTCAAGCGTTCGTTCAAGAAATTCAAGATTTCGCCAAGAACCTAGTTCTTTGAGGTATGTAAGCTTCCATAGTATTGGATTTGTTCGTCCACACGCAAATCATGAGTTTCTTTTACGAATTTCATCCATGAGATTGAGTATGTTGATACTCTTGATGAGTTTTGGAGGTTTTGTGCTTTGTTCTTTGATAATGAAGTTCTTGTTGAGTTCTTAAGGCAAGAGTTGCGAATGAGTGATTGTTTTGGAAGGTCTTGATTAGGATTTCTACCTAAGTGTGTTTAGTATATGAATCTATATTTTTTTTGGAGTAAATGATTAGAGTTTAGACGACGTAGGGCTGAAAATTGAAGAGGAAATTTGTCGAGTTTTTCTTCTGGAAGATGACTGGGGCGGCACGCCCTTGTTGCACCTGAGGGGCTGGCGCCATGTGCCTGCAGTTCGCCCCAGACCAACCTCAGTCAACTAAGGGTTGGCGCGGCGCGCCACTGCTACGCCAGGGGAGTCAGGTCCTTATAGCCTCCGTTCTTCGTTCCATATTCGTTCTTTCAAAACATGTCTTCGTTCTCTTACTGATTTTTACTATCCAAAATACATTTAATTAACAAGAAATCCTATATATCAAGTCATGATCCTTGAATTCATAATTCAAATTCAAGGAAGAGTTAAGAGTAAAGTTTGAGAAAGTCCCTTTGAGTCATTTTAAGGAGTCTTCCACAATAACTTATAAATTGTTTCAAGACTCAAGTAAGTGAGTATGAAAATGAGGAGAATGTATTCATGAGTCTATATTATCAATGAGATCCTTGAGTCGAGTTAAGTCATGCCCATAATTACGCATAAACTCCATAAATAGAGTATCTCTGAGAGGAGTAGTATCTTCAAGTTCTAAGTTCTTGAGTATTGAGTTCCTAATCCTTTTTAAAACTATATTTCATAAATTTTTATACCTATATGTTATGCAAGGACATCCTTGAGTTGAGTGGGTCATACTCATAATCCCGCATGAACCCTATGAGTCGAGTATTCATGAGATGAGTAGTATCATTGAGTCCTTATATTCTGGAGTCATTAAGTTTCGACTGTTGAGTTCTATATATGGTTATTAAAAACCTTGAATTGAGTCGTTCACGTCCATAATTCGTCATGAACCCTTTTTTGAGAAGTCTTTTACAACTATTCATAATGTGTTTAAAGGCTTGAGTTAATGAGTATGAGGAAGAGTGGAGTCAAGTTTCATTCTCTTTAAAATGAATATATGTGAACTAAGTCTTTCTAAGACTAAATGCTTTCACATTTAAAAGATGAGGAAACTGAGGTTTCCAAAAGAGTTTTGAGCAGTTTGAGTACCATCACTTTTAAGAGAAAGATTTTTGAGTAATAATCTCAAAACACAGAAAGAGTTTTGTTTTCTTTAAAACATATGAGCTAAGTATATTTTTTTGGAGTAGTATTGAATACCGATATGGGGGAAAGTCCTAAGAACTCACAACCCCCATAAACCGTGTAGTTTACGTGGGTAGAAAATGATCATACTTTTTAGATGATTCCTTATTGCTTTTTAGCATAGACTAGTGGATCCACATGGTTAGTAGGTTCTATAACCTGGCAAAGTATATGACAGTTCTAGCAGTGTGGGCTAGACGTTGTATCATCACATGGCTCATAGTGATGGTTGTCGGTTAGAGAATCTCACAAATAGAGTTATTTTGTATCTTTACATACAAATAAGAGTTATTATTGTATTTTCAGACTATTGAGTTATTGTTGTATTTTTGCATACAACTGAGTTATAATCTAATATTTTAAAAAGCTTTCCAGATATTGCATCTTTTATTGTTGCTTTATCCTTAAGTATCCGG
The DNA here is from genome assembly GCA_029582605.1 of Solanum gracilifrons. Lineage (NCBI taxonomy): Eukaryota > Viridiplantae > Streptophyta > Magnoliopsida > Solanales > Solanaceae > Solanum > Solanum gracilifrons. Next base: position 5,338 of record JAJOOH010033055.1, read on the forward strand.
AGTTGAACTATGTTTCACAGAGTGGAGTATCTTATTGTTGAGTTAAGCCCTATTTCTCTAATTTGAGTTGAATTATGTTTCATGGAGTTGAGTATCTTATTATTGAGTTGAGCCATATTTGCTCTGAGTTGAGTTAAACTATGTTTCACTGAGTTGAGTATACTACTATTGAATTAAGCCCTATTTTCTCTGAGTTGAGTTGAACTATGTTTCATTGAGTTTAGTTGAGTTGAATTGACTAAGTTGAGAAGAGGTAAGTATGTTTCTTTTCCATTAGTTCAAGCTTATGTTTATGCTTTAGAATTCCCCTTACATGCTCGTATATTCCATGCAGATACAAGTATTCGGGATCGTCAACAGTCATTTCGTTGAGGTCGTGTGATAATCCAGTCAACTTTGGTGAGCCATCTTATATTCGGAGGACTTCACCTTTATCTTACAGTTAGTAGTTTTGAGATGTCATGGGTCTTGTCCCGATACTCTTATGTAATAGTAGAGGCTTCATAGATTGACAGAGTTGAGGAGTTTCTGTATTTACTTTTATTTTGAGTATTGTACAGACTGTTAAAAAGGTTGAGTATTTTAGTTCAATGAAATTTAATTCAGTTTTTATGCTTTTGTATGCTTGAGTTAGTCTTCCGTTGTAGTCAGCCAGGATGAGGGTTCTCTTGGGGACTAGCAATGGTTCTTGAGTGCTGGTCACGTCCAGGGTGTAGGTTCGGGTCATGACAAACTTGGTATCAGAGCACAGAGTTCAAGTGTCCTAGGGTGTCTATGAAGTCGTGTCAAGTAGCATCTTATTTATGGTTGTGAGGGCCCCACTTCTATAAATGAGGGACTACATACATTTAGGAAAAGTTTCCCTTCTTTCATACTCTTAATCATGCAATAGAGCAATGTCAAAGAGACTCATTCTAACTCGTATGTTCTCATATCCATTCGACTACCCCTCATACTAAAGGTGGTTGAAAAGCAAAGTCAGTTCTTTATCGATGAGTTTCTCTTAGCAAAATCCTGAGGAAGTCATGAGACTCCAGAGGGGCGTTGGAGAAGCCCATGAGTGAGTTAAGTGTTAAATATCAAGGGAATGCGCTCATGTTCATATGAATTGTGCGTTCAAGCTAAAAGTGAGTTGTACTCTCTTATTTAAGACCTCTTTCAGTTGAGATCCTTATGAAGAAGTATGTTTAGAGCTTAGGTGGTACTTTCATCCCAAATAGCATGAGTTACGGAATTATGAGCAGTAGCAGTGAAACTGCCCAGAGTTAGAGGAAAGTAAGCAGAGGTTCAGTAATCAATGAAATGAAAGGGAGATAGTGATGGGGCAGATTATGCTATTGCAATCATGGAGTTAGTTATAAGTGACGAGTTCCTTTATGAGTGAAATAAGAATAATAATGTTGTAGAGAAGTCTTAATAGAAGGAAGAGGAATAGTTACTAGTCCGCATGAGATAAGAGTATACTTTTAAACATAATAGAGTTGCTTTCGATGTTCCACCGTGTTAGAGGAGACTAAATATATGTGTTGGATAAGAGAACAGAGTATTCATGAAGTGAAGATCTAAACTAGGCTTATGATTTGTTTGAGAGGGTCAAGATGTTCCAAAGGTTATGGAACCGATTAAGCAATGAGGTATGATAAGTGAGCAAATAGTACATAGGTTGTGAAAGGGGATATATACTAGTTTAGAGATGATGGAATAGGTCCATAGCTTCCAAGTGTCATCTTTAGACCTAAGGGGGAGATGATAAGATCTGAAATCAAGTCCAGTGTTGAGAATAAGATAGTAATGAGCTCAAAAGAGTATGGGAGATATATTTTCAGAAGTCCCTTTTGTAGTGGAGTGATGTTAGGAGGAGAAGATTAATGTTCTCATCGTGATAATGATGGTGTGATAATTCCACCTAACGTTATAAATGAGGAGGAAGAGGAGGATGAGTTTTTACTACGAGAAATAGTTAAATGAGAGCCCTTAGTTGGTCCCGAGTAGTAATGCGGCAAATTCTAGTTGATCTGGCAGGGATGATGAGAGAATGAGAACTTCTTAAGGAGTTGGTTAGTAAGAGTCCATGGAGTGGTTAGAATACTAAGCGTGAATGTGGTGTTATTAAACATGAGGTAGTTCTTGATATGAGCCCAAGATTGAGTAAATGAGGTGGTAAAGAGTAATGTTCTTGGGATGAGACTCCCTATAGAGAGGTATAGAACCCAAACCTTAGGATTTGGGTTAAGCTTGAATATAGTAAGAGTGTGTCATTATACTCAGGCCTTGGTAAGAGAAGTTATGTACCCTCGAGGGAACTATGAGTTGCAGCCAATGAGGTATGGTATAAGGAAAGAAGAGCGTGGTTGAGGTGTGTTGCTAAACTTAATATTTAGCAGTCATATTACTAATACGCTCAAATTACACACCCCTAAAGAAGTATAAGCGATAATTATCAAGTAAAGAACCCAACTAGTAGGTTGGGGTCGATCCCACGAGGAATATGGTTTAGACTTAACTTTAACTTACAATTATATTCTTTTAGTCAACACATTTCCGAGACAAGTAAAGAGGGGGTTTTTGTGTAACAAATAACTAATTGTTGTTTAGAGAGAAATTGAGCAAGATTTGAACTTTAGTTGTTATCAATAAGAGAAAGTAACTAGGGTGTATGTGTTCCCCACAAGTTCATAACGCGGTATTCCTAGTAATAGCAATCATTTCCTAGTGTATTACATGTAAAGTGGCAAGTTATGTATCTCTAAATCCTTGGTCCGGCAAATAGAGAATTTCACCCCGCACCTTGGTTTAGCTAAGTGTATAATTTATTAACACTTACCTTTACCTCATATTAGATATCACATCAATGTATGACTTAGTTTTCACCCTCGCACCAATTGACATTAGACTATTAGATAGTATCACACTAAATCTATGTTGATAATTCTTTTCTTATTAACTACCTCCTTGGTCCGGCAAGTAGCAACAATGCAAGTTCTAACGTTTACAACCGTTAAAAAGACTTCTAAACGAAAGAATTATCAATGCATGCAACAACACTATTCAAGAATCACTTAGTTACTATTCATACTTTGTTAATCGATCATGGTGCCCACAACCCTAGTTGTGGATTTAGTTACCCATACTAGCAAGAACACAATTCATATTGTTAGGAGAAGAATTCATGAACTTACGTAATGAATAGAACAAATCCATAATCTCCAATTTAAATTCAAAGCAAGAATTTATAAACCGAAATTAGGAAATCAAATTGCTAATGTTTGCACGTTAATTCCCAAGAACACACCAAGAACTAGAATTAAACAATAGTGGCTAATCCCAAAATAAGAGAATGAAAGAACCCTAAAAAGTATCCTCTTAAAATAATTATTTCTATGAACTATTTATAGATATAGAAAAAAAAAATCTAAATAAAATAAATGAATCCAAATAAAATTAGGAATCCAAAACCAAAAGGAATTGGATTCCTCCTTTTTTTTCCTCGCGTGAATTATTTGCTATTTCTGTTGCCGCCACCTTCATAATAAGAAGAACCCTCCGACTACTGACACGTGGTAGCTACAGGCTGTTTGAATTGCACATTACAGCCATCTATTTCTCTTGGCTGCCAAAAATTGCCACGTGGCAATGGTGGATTGGCAGATTTTGAATTCTGCCGCTATTTTGCATCTAACAACCTTTACATATAAATATATTATTATATTAAATTTAATCTATTAAGTTGTCAGCTTGATTTCATTCTTCAATCCATAAAACTAACGCTCAAAAAAGACAAATATAAATAATAAATGTGAGACAAATAATAATTAAAAATATGTATATTGGCCTCACATCAACACCTCACACTTAAACTTTTGTTCGTCCTCGAGCAAACATTAAAGCGCATCTCAAAAAATAAAAATAGGAATGTCATCACTTTGGTTAATACAAACAATTAGGTCATATACCAATTTCAAAACATCAAGTACACTTCTCAATCATTATGCAAGACATTCAAATAAACAACAAACCTCTAACCTCCTAACCTCAAGGAAGGACTTTGAACTCATCAAATTTAAGCTTGCTCACCTACTCTCATCAAAGAAAGCTAATAAAATCACCTATATATCATGAAACAAGTGCCCTCACAAAAAGAAATAGTCCACACACTCAATTCAAAAGATTGAATATAAATTAAGGACTTCATATCAAGAACAACTCTCACACTCACAAATAAAATCCACATGCATGCACAAAGAACCACAGGCTTGCCCATTATGTACATCTCCACTAATTAAGCATGTTTGAATAGAATCAAATAGGACTTTAACGGATTGTAATGTAGGCTAGGGGACTGGTAGGAAAACTATATAATAGTGACTTACACTTCCTTAAGCACTTTGCACTTTAAGACTTTATCACCCATTATTTTCTTCTCTTTATTTTCAGCCCACTCTTCAACAATTAGTTCACAAGTAATTCTTATCATCTCAAAAATACTTCAATCATTTTTATTTTTTTTAAAGTTTTCCTTCATAATAGCCACCCTCAAATTATGTATTTTACATTAAGGTGCACGATGTCCTTGGAAGGACCAGGTCCATCATCAAGGTAACTTTTTTTTTCATGTCACATTCTTTCAAAGAGGGATTTTAAGCACTTTGTAGCAATCATTAATTACCTTTTTACTCAACCATCCCTTTTTCTCAGAATTGATAATTAGAATAAGTCCTTTTTCTCATAATTGGTAATTAGAATAAGTCTATGTTATAATGCTCCAGGAAGCAAGGTGCAAAAATTAGGAATTCAACAAAATAGTCAAGGGTAAAATATGGCTACCAACAAAAGACTACAGGCTCAAAAGGGCTAACTAGTGATAAAATATCTGAAAAGGCTAAAATTTACCAGACAAATCAAAAAAAGTTAAGCCTATTATCATCTCCTAAATAAAACATCACTTTTTATTTCGCAATTTTTTTGTGTACCTCAATTTTAAAACGGGTGACATATTCCAAACGATTTTGAAACTCTGCACGAGATGCTTTTGAATAACGATGAATCAGGTCGTTACATTCAAAGAATTGGAGAAATGTTCATGGGCATGAGATGTCCCACATTTATTAGCTCAATTTTAGGAATATTATTTTGGACTTAATTTAGACCAGTTATCTATTTAATCTCATCAATTTTCATATTTCAAAACTATTCTATCAATTTCATACAAATTAATCTTAAATATCTCTCTTTTTCCACACAAATCCAATTAAAGTATCCTTAAAATTTAGCACCATACATTTCTCCGAATCAATTCTATATTGGTGTGAAGTGTGTGCGCATATAATCTTAATTAAACTTTTCTGAAGAAAAAGAAGACCGTGGATTTTGTGGTGAAGTAGGCAGCACTTCGTCAATATGATTGCTTGTATGTCAGGGGTAATATGATAATTTTAATGTTTTCTTCTTTAAATTTTTTTTCTTTATTACTTTATATAGATAAAAAAAATTGTGTAAAAAGTATTATAAATCATAATAATTAATAGCTTAAAATATTCGAAAACACATAAAAGTTTCGTTAACTTTCAAAATTCCATTTATACCACATAAATTGGACTAAAGGGAAAAATATATATTATGTAAAATACATTAAATTTACTATAATTCACAATAATTACAAGTTAAATATCCAAAAAAAACTTATAAAAATACATTTAAAAAAATACTATAAATCATAATAATTAGCAATTCAAAATATCTAAAATATAAAAATATATATATAAAAAATTTGGTTCACTCTCAAGTTCACCCGTGTCACTTAAATTGAGACATAAAAGAGTAACATATATCATGTGAAAATAACGTAAAACGTACTATAAATGGTAATAATTATGTAATAATTAAAAAATTAATTGACTTCAAATTTCATATATATCACATAAATTGAAACCAAAAAAAATATATATTTTGGGCTCGTGCTGGCAAGGGGTCCCGTATCTAGTAATATGATAAGTTCACTTTTTTTAACATTTAATTATCAGTAGTCTAAAACTGGGGCATAAATACGGTATACTTTAATTTTTTCATGTAAAAAATGGTTAAACAAATTGGTTTAATTAATTTTTATACCAAGTTATATACAAACATATTTTAGTATATATGAATTATGTAATAAATATGAAAAATACGAATTGATTTAACCAATCTTTTTATATCAAATTAAATACAAACATGTTTTTGTGTATAGATTGTATATATAATAGTATAACTTACATAAATCCATGATATAAAGAGTAAATTACATCTTATCCCCCTCTTTTTCTAATTACAATGATCCCTTAAAATTTGTACCTTCTGGATACATAAGTCACCATCCGGATACATTAATTCACCATCCGGTTACATTAATTCTAATACAAGAAGAATCATTCTGTTGCGCTAAAAAGGGAATAAAATCTGAAAATATAATTAAATCCCATAAATTACGCTTACGCTTCTTCTTACTCTCAATCATACAGAGGCAAATCCAGAACGAAGAAATTCAAACCCCGTTCAGCGAAGAAACCTTTCAGATTTAATTCAGAAACTTTTGTCGAAATTTTGGGTTAGCGAGGTGAGTTATGAAGGATACAAAAGTGATGAAATTGTTGTTGGACAATCCTTTTGAATCTTCAAGTTCATCGAAGATCCTTTCAATTTTGATTCAGGTTGTGTGGATTTGCTATGTATACCCTCTATTTTTTAATTTTTAATTTGTGTATTGATATATAAGTCGTGATACATTACTGATCACAATTGATACATTACTAGTTTGATGTATATGTAATGTGTTTTTAGATCCAAAATTCTTCTTTCCATTCTTCCAAAGAATTTCTCAATTTTTAAATTAAACTTGTCAACGTATTGTACTAATACTATCATGCCCCGAGCTATCCCCGAGATGCGGACACGGGACCTAGGACCACAAGTGATCCCAAGCTAACCCTGCTGGCCATGATCATGAGCATACTAAATATAAACTGAATAATAGAAACTGTGTGGAAGCTACAATCATAAACAAAATGAAAAGATAGGGAATACCCATATACTATAACTGAGATATATGAAAGCTGATGAGTTTAATACAAGGAAGATGTTAACTCAATACTAAGTTGAATCTATATATGTCTCAAAATAGCCTCTAACTGACTAGAAATGTTGGGACAGTCCCCAGCTAAGTCTAGCAAACTGAAACTGAAGGACAAAAAAATACTACAAAGAAACTCATGCCTATTGTCCTCGGAGAATGAGGACTCACCACTGATTCTGTTGAACTGGAGATCGGGAACCGATCTAAGCGTGATCTTGATGCTGAGGACCTTAACCTACATCACGCGAAGATGTAGCGCATAATATGCGTCAGTACTTGAAAGGTACTGAGCATGCAAGATAGAATACAGTTGAAATAATATATAACTAAACAAAGCAAATAAGCAATGATATAATCTGAACATGATATAGATACTGAATGCTGAGATAACTAAAGTTGTGACCAATTTATAACATGTTGTAACTGAATACTGGATATACTGATAAATGGTCAATGCAATAGAATCTGACTGAACTTGGGAGCTACTAATAACCGATAATAAAACCACATGAGCTAAATGTGGAGTCCGATGTATACGCCCCATCGAGAGGACCCAATATATCCTGCCAGAGGTATAAAGGCATGCTGGCGTGATCACTGAAATGATTCCCATAGAGGAGACTTACAACCTACGTGGCTAGTAGTTCTAGGACTATTTAGGTACGCTGAACCCTAGTCCAACTCGGTATTATGCGACTCCCAATGGATTAAGTAATGAACACATTATGACTGAATTTCTGTAAGTTACTGGATAGCTCAAACTAAGCGTGGCAACGGAACCGGGAGCTGCCGGTTCCGATTTCGATCTGTCCCGATCCATTATCGGTTCCGTCTCGGTTCCGGCTTGTACTGGTTAGGTCTGGATAGTAGCGGGTTCGGGAGGGTTAACGGCATGGAAATCGGGATTTACCGGTTAGTGCCGGTTCTGATCCCGGTCTGTCTTGGTCCGATCTGGTTAAATTATTATTATTTTTTTTTAATCTTAATTATTATTATAGCCGTTGAGAGTCGTTGGGCAACGGGCTTTGGGCCCCACCAACGGCTCTTTCACCCCCATAACTCCCCTTTACACCTCCCTACCCCCCAAGCTTGTTTTAATACCCCAACCTTCTAAAAACTACATTTTCAGCCTTTTTTTAACTATATATACCCCCAAATTTTCATTCTTTTCACTCACAATTCAGAAAATTTTTATCTTCTAATCTCTACTCTCTAATCTCTTATTCTCGTTAAAATTACGAATTTGGATTTTGGTATTTGGAAATTGGAGCTTCAAAATTCAACTTTCAATTTTCAGCTTTCGGTCATACACGTCTACTTTTTTAAGTAGACGTTTGGTACATTCCTTCCAACTCACTTTTCATTTAGTTATTTATTTTTTTGCATTTAATTATTTATTTTGGGAGTAATTAGTCTCTAGTCTCTACTTATTTAGTTATTTCTTTGTTTAAAACTTTGCATTACATTTTCTTATTATATATAATTTACTACTTTTTATATTTGAATATGGATTTCGGTAAAAACAATGTTGACAAGGGTAAAACAACCATAGTTGATTCGATCACTAATTTATGGAGCTCAAAATCCAAGAAAAATAAAAAAAACCGGTAGTACTTCTAAATCTAAAACTAAAAAAACTTCTCAATTAAGAATAAATACGGATGATTATACGCATGTTGATGAAACTGTTTTTAATATTGATAGTAATAGTAGATTAGATCCTTATCATGAACATTTACAAAGAAGGTTTGGTAATTTTGATGAGGAATTACCTGAAGATGATGAACATGATGATGTTAATGATTATATT
>JAJOOH010033057.1:0-14688 GCA_029582605.1 Solanum gracilifrons
ATTATTGAAAACGGGTCGGGTAATTTATTTAAAAGGGGGGGGGGGGGGGCTGATTTATGGGTCGGATTAGGTGTTTATGGGTTCCATTTTCATATAAATGTCATGTGGTAAAGTCAAAATGACATGATAATTTCATGTGGCATTTAAAGAAATGGAAAATGAACTGGATATGTCTAGCAGGCCAACTAACTCCCATAAGGGCATAATTAGATGAAAAGTTGGACGGCAAGGGCATGAGTGAGCCAAACTTTAAACGGAGGGTATATCTAGACCTTTTCGAATAGTTTAAGAGCATATTTGACCCTTTACCCTTTAGAAAATGCATTTCTATACCTCTTTTTTCTGAATAAGGAGAAATACTTGAAAATGAGAAGTAACATGCGGGTCTGTACAAAGCAATAAAACAATAAAGAACATACAATCCGGGTCTACACAAAAACCATTCCAACATTTAAATACACCAGCCCGACCACTCAGAGCCAACATGTGATATATACAACACAATAAATAAACCTGATCTACTCTGTTGGAATTAATCCATCAATGTTTAGTCTTTCGAAATTGTCTCTTAGTTTTTCAAGAAGTCTTTTAGAATTTCGTAATACATGTATCTAGTAAATTGTGATACATCTATCTAGTTATTTGGGAAAGACCTTTGATTTACATTTTACTAGTATAAATAGAGATGTAATTGATGGTTCTAATCATCTCAAGTGGCCTTAAGTAGCCTATATAAAACTTGAGCATTCTCTAAAGATAGTATTGTCCTTCTATATTTCCTACAAATTGGTATCAAGAGCAGGTTTTCGTTCTTAATTTGGGGTTACGTGAAGAAAAAATATATGACATCCAAAACAAATGAAGGTGCTAATTCTTCAGTTGTTCTTACTCCATTTTTTGATGGAACTGATTTTGAATACCGGAAGATAAGAATGAGAACACATTTGAAAGCTGAAGGTTTGTGGACTATTGTTGCAAATGGCTTTGAAGAGCCGGACAACGATGGTGAACTTACAACAGCAGAGATGAAAAATCTTGAGGCTAAGTACCGTCAAGATGCAAAAGCCTTGAGCAAAATTCAAATGGGAGTCTTAAGAGCATATTTTGCAAAAATTGCTACTTGTGAGACTGCAAAGGAAGCTTAGGAGTCTCTAGAAATAGAGGTGTATGGTGACGAAAAGGTACGCACTATAAATATTCAAACTCTTAGGAGAGAGTTTCAAAACTTGAAGATGATATAATCTGAAAAAATAGATGAATATTGCACAAGAGTCATGAATATTGTTAATGAAACTAGCATACGTACCCGCGCGTTGCGCGGATATTATAAAATATAATAATTTTTTAAATTAAAAAATAACTAAATACGAATTATTATTGAGTAACAAAATTGTATGTATAATCATACATAATGTTTGAATTTTACATATACAAATAATGCTAATAAAATTTTACCCTAATTTATGTGTAATGAGGGTATATTCTTTAAAGACACTAAACATCATTCTAACAACTTCTCCTTCTTCTAGTATAATGAAGATTAATAGCATATGTGGCATGTGTTAAATTGATATTTGTGCTAATTAATTAAATTTCCAGTTCATAGATCAATCTAAAACCTAGTATTAATAATATTAACTCTTCTTTTAACTAAAATCTAAATATAATTTACAAAGTATGTTGCAACCTTTTTAACACACTCTTCTCTTGTTCTATCCTGCAAAGTAAAATGATTTTCATTTAATCAAATATAATTTCATAAAATAAGGATGCACAAAATAACAAATTTCAGTGATCAATTAAAAAAAGATACTATAATTAAATTAATATATACCACATAAAAATAAATTATGTGCAAAGCAAAACAAAAATTGAAAGATAAACAAAACGGATGATCTTCTATTCCTTTGATTTACTATAAGTCTCTTCTTTTATTTTATGGATTTTTAGATTTGTTTAGCCTTTCTAAATATGCAAAAAAGGAAAATAAGGATAAAGGAAATCCAGATAACGTAAATATCTCAAAAGGTCACTCAAGTATGTGATATTATTTGAAAAAGTCACTCAACTTAGTTTTGTATCAATAAAGTCATTCAATTTATATATTTTCTTTTATAAAGTCACTCAAGTTAAATTAGTTTTTCTACAAAATAAATATAACCAAAAGATAAAAGAGATAATTGCATAAATCACCCTACAAGTTTAGTTCTTTAATATTTACTTTCATATTAGTTTATAATATTATGTTTATCTCTCTTATTTATTTATTTTTAAGGGAAAAAAGTTTAAAAAATTCTCCAACTTTGGCCGAAATTACTGTTACGATACCAAACTTTATGGATGACCTTTTACCCCCTGCACTATTTAATAGTGTATTTTAAAGGTATATATGTGCCTATGTGGACACGTTACTATTATAATGATGCAATATTTATGATGTCCATGTGGGCACATAAATACCTGTAAAATACACTATTAAATAATGTAGAGGGGGTAAAAGGTCCTTTCCCAAGTTCGGTATTGTTACATCAATTTCGGTCAAAGTTCGGATATATTTCAGATCTTTTTCCCTATTTTTAAATAATAATTGTCTTAACTTAATTAATAGGGATATATTAATATCATTAATTTTATTTTTGATATTTTATATTTAAATATTAAAATTATGGAACAGGAACTTAACAACGTTTTTGATTATCCTATAAACAGTAGTCTTACAAAATATTTTCCTTTTAAATTAGTGTATTTTTTTTTTAAAAAAAAGAATATTTTTTGTAGTTATTTTCACGTTTGTAATTCTAATGCATTTTCTATTTTCCATTCTTATTATACGATTCTATCAATGGCAATAATTCTTTCTTCTATTTATTTTTATTTCTCCCCATAATATTTTAAAAATAAATTAACGAGCACAAAAAGTGATTAAATAATGTGCAATATTAATATTTGAATATAAAAATATAAAATAAAATAATAGATTCTAAGATTTGTAAGGAATGTCTTTTCTTACCAAAGTCAAAATATTATTTGTTCAAAATTTATTCACTTAATTATGGTTATGATATTACTTAATTAATATGATATAATCTTGACCTTTAAAATTTAAATAAGACACATCTAAATGTGTATTTGACTAGAGGATAAGAGTACTGGGGGGAGCCAAATCCGTATTTTTCATATTCATAATAATTATGTTAAGAAAATAATTATTAATAGAAAAATAAGAGAGGTAAGTATATTACAAAACTAAACTTGAAGGGTGGTTTATGCAATTATCTCTTTTATCTTTTTGTTATAATGATTTTCTAGAAAAATAGTTTAACTTAAATGACTTTATAAAAGAAAATCTGTAAGTTGAGTGACTTTTTATTGATACAAAACTAAGTTAAGTGACTTTCTCAGATAATTTCACATAGTTGAGTGACCTTTTAATATATTTACTAACTATGAATCATTCAAACAACTACCTCTAAATCTTGGATAATCAATTCGTGGAAAGCATTTCTTGGATAAATAAGCTAGCGACTTCAGCATTTTATTTCTTTGTTACTTCTCTTTGTTGTCTAAATAATTTCCCCACATTTTATTAATCTAAAACTAATTAGATAATATTTTTATCTTTAAAAATAAAAAAAGATTATTTTTTAAAATAAAGACAAAAAATCAAGAAGTGTTTAGTAGCATTTAATTTTTTTTATGTAGAATTATCGGTGACAACTATCTATTTTTTCAAGGCTTGCCTTCATATAGAAGAAGTATTTCATATTTTTTTTGTAGAATTGTTGGTAGCTAGATCTGTTGTTAGCTTGCCATAAAGTAGAGGGCATACATGTAATAATTTATGATGAAATGAGTGTCTAGATTATTAGTTTTAGTATGGGAATAACAAGCAATTAATCAGGTAGATAGATATCTTGGAAATATTTGAGCTTCGACATAATTGGATTGCTTCGTTAATTGGGTTAGGTCGTTAGGAGCATGCTAGGTTGTTCATATATGGTAGGCAAATTTACACCTGTAACACATCCAAAATTCGAAATTTAGTTTGTGATGGAAAGGTTGCATTTTTGGCACATATGCAGTGGTCTACGAGTCCTACCTATAGACTATAGGAAGTTTTACTAGTCATAGGAAGGCAGTCATAGGATTGTATTGATATTTGAGAAATGTCAAGTCTATGATGTTTAGCTTACAATAGCTAGGACAAATCATAAGATGGTCTATGGACCGTAGGAGGGATCTGTAGAGGTGATCCAAACTTAGAGAAATTTTGGACTTTAATTTGGACTCTGCAGAAAGGGTCTACAGACCATAGAGTGAACAATGACCCATAGGGTGGTCTCATGGAAAATTGGCTAGATTTTTGGGTTCCAGTAGTTGGGTCTATAATTAAATAGTATGGTCTAAAGGATCTTTTGTAAGTTAAGATCAAAGTCAAAAGAAGTAAGAGTCAAGTCAAGAGAAGTTCTTAGAGTTTTCCAAAAGTCTTTTCCAAATGTTTTAACTTCGTTTTAAGACTTAAAGTTCAAGTTGAGTAAAGAGTAAAGAGTAAAGGTTGAAGTTCATTTCTTCAAAAGTATATGGGGACTATGTACTCCCAAAGAGTTTAAAATGTTTTCACATTTAAGCAAGAAAGGAAACTTTGATTTCCAAAGAGCCTTTGAGCTAGTTTTCACGAAAGACTAAATGCTTTCATAATTAAGCAAGAGAGGAAACTTTGATTTCCAAGGTAGTCTTTGAGCTAAGTTTTCGAGAAATTATCTCAAATCACAGAAAGAAGTATGTTTTTTAAACATAAGAGCTAGTATCATAGTTTGGGAGTAGTATTGAGCATCGATATGTGGGAGAGTTCAGACAACTCACAGCCCTCATAAACCATGTAGCAATCATGGGTAGAAAAGGGTCATACTTTTTAGATGATGCCTTAGTGCTTTTTAGCATACACTAGTGGATCCACTTAGTAGTTCAGGTTTTATACCCTCGGAAAGGTATAGGATGGCCCTGGCAGCGTGAGGCAAAATGCTGTATCATCACAATAGCTCTTATGTGATGGTTGTCGGTTAGAGAAACTCCCATAGAAGTAATTGTATTCTTATATACACAATTTATTTTTATTTTTACATACATCTCAAAGTTATATTGTATCTTTGCATACACACAGAATTGACATCCATGCTTTAAAAGCTTTTCTTTATATGGCACAAAACTGTTTGCACAATCAACTATTCTCAAAAACTCTTGGCACATAGTTTCATCATCAGATTATCAAATTACCCAGTTCAAGTTTTAGCTTAAGTCATGCCATTAAGTTGGTTCATTATCATGTCATACTCAGAGCCGACACATTCAACTTATCTAGCCTACAAATTCTATCACATATCACAAAATTTGGACAAGTATCATTTTTCATAGGCCATCATGCTTCATCTTTTAAAATTTTTTTTTGTAGCTTCTACACATACGATCCTAACACATGCCGGTTCAACAGAAATTAAATAGTCTCTTGAAGGAAAAGAACACAGGCAAAAACCCCAAGAGAGAATTATTAGTTGGGTTACTCAGACTTCACCCTATCACTCACAATCCATTTACCCCACCCAAAAAAAAAATAGGTGCACTTGTCCCCAATGCACACAAAAAATAGGAAACAGTAACGGATATGGGTGAAGCAAACCTGTGGCGCATAGCGCCGACGAACCATCAACAAGCGGGTGGATCCGGTTTTCCAAAGCCCGCTAAATCAACACTCAGGTCACCCTTAGTAGTGCCCGCATCAATAAGGACAACACCATCAGTAGTGCTATCTGTCACTCTAACTGCATCCTCAGTGGTGCTCACATCAATCCGCTCAGGCATAGAACTCGAGGCCCCAGCATTTATCTCACGGGTCCTCTGTTGCCTCAGCTGCTCATCTATTACAAAGGCTTTTCGTGCCGTTTTCTCCTGCCTGCGCTGCTTTTTGCTAGCCTTTTCCTCCTCCGTGAGCTCAATTTTGTGACTAGATCGGTGCCTTTTACCGCGGGCACGTGCAGGCTCGGGCTGCTCCTCCGCATCATCTCCACTGAATAATGCACCCAGGACGGTATCATCACCTAATGCAGAGGGTGCTGCCTGTGGTTCGACAGCTGGTGTGGCCAGAATGGCGTCAACATCGGCCCGGAGACTAGCTAGCTCGGTCCGAAAAAAGAACATATCAGTAGTAGGAGCTAGCCTCTCTAGAACTCTCAACTCCAAGGCATCGAGCCGCCTATGAACTGCTTGGACCTTTTGGTCCATTTTCACCTCCATCCTCTTTTCTACTCTCTCTTCAGACTCAGCAATCAACTTCCGCATCCAGGGCTTAATATGGTGCAGCAAGGTGGCCATTTGACCTTCCAACTTCTGGACTCGAGCCAACGGTATCATAGTCGTTTCGGAGAGTGGGGTGGCTCGAGATGAGCTCGGGGACTGGCTGGCCATCTGAGAAGAGGAAGCTGGGCGCTCATCAGGCAGAGCTGTAGTGGGGGACCCATGTCCCTGCATCTGCGTGGTGCTTCCACATTCGTGTCATCCTGAATCAACCCAATGTCAAGGGTCCCAGTCGCATGCACCAATTTATCACAATGCCAAATAGGCACTCCTGCATCCCTGTAAAGCTGAAAGATCATACAGGGGAAAGGGTAGGTGGTGGTGGTCTTGAAAGCCCTCTCATGCAATTCTCCAAGTAGCAGGAGGGGGAACTTTATATCCAATCCGGCAACCAGTGCAGCCACCATGACCGCTCTATCCCAAGTGAATATATTATCGGCCATTTTTGGTGAGAATCTATTTTGGACCAATAGCCTAAAGAACTTCGCTGCCAAAGTGAGGGTGGCCTTCCGAATACCCAACTGGGGCGCAACAACCCATTCTGCTCTCTCTCCATCCAAAGGTAGATGCCGAGCAAGCCATGATATAACCGCCTCTCTTTGATCCGCATTTCGGCCGAAGGCTCCTGTCCGCACTATCTACCACCAATAGTCAAATTCAGCAGTGGAGTCCACCCATGTGTGGTGAGGGTTAGGGCCATAAAGAGACTGGCTGATGGTGGTGTGGGATAAGTTCATAGAGACACCTCGGACCATGGTGGATGTGAGGGGGTCTTGTGCTGCTAGCTTGGCGTTCTTGTGAATTCACCCTCGGAGAGTGGCAGCATAGGAAGCGTAAAACTCCAGTACAATCTCTTCGCTATAAGTACCCGGATCACGAGCCATCCACTCACACTTGTGCCTTTGGAAAAGCTAGTGGATATCTGGCATAGTGTGGAGGCTCCCGGTGAGAACTCTGTGCTCCTCTGTAATTGTACGGGCCATCTTTTCCTTGGCATTCTTCATCTTGGCGTCACGGTAAATCTGCCACTGCCCCTCAATGCACCACCTGTTCTGCTCTTCGTCTACAGGTTCCGGTTGGTCATTTTGAGGGATGTAATCCCATCAGAGCTAGATGCCTCATCAAACGAGGTAGCCGCTTCATGTGCACTTGAACCGGTGTCGGACCCAGACCCAGACCCGGCAACAGAGTTGGATGCAGAACCAGATCCAGACCTAGTTGGTGACCCGATCAGTGTATCCTCCTCATTAGACTGGGAGGTTGACTACGTCGGGGAGCACCTTCTTGGACTAATTACGAGCGGTCCGGGCAGGTGTGGGTAAGTAATTCGGGTCCCGTTGCCTGTCGGTATCCTCATGGATAAGTCGTAAGGTCAGCGCCACTGATTTTGACCGGCCCCTATTGATGACGACTTTCTTGTTTGGTATTATGGTACCTGCGGAGGAGATGTTAGTACCTAACATGAGTAATTATGAAAGAAAGAAAAAAATTTACAATAAGCTACAGTGGTAACCAACGGAGGGAACCGACGGTCCGTAGGTCAACCTACGGTCCGTGGGCCTGCTCCGTACGTCAGAAGTAACCAGGGCATAGTCACAGATGGAAACGACGGAGATGCAGAATGGTTCGTTGGGTCATTCCACGGACCGTAGTCCACCTCCGTCGTGTCACACTTGGGAAATTTCCCAAGTGCCCCTGCCACTGACCTGATCAACAGTCTATCGACTGAACGACGGTCCGTGGAGGAGGTCTCGTGGATGGGTTTGGGCCAAATTTATGCATCAGTGCTTTATTATTTAGACATACAAGAGGATCAACAACAGCACTAAGCAAGTCTAATCATGCATTTCAACACTCCACATGCTAGTTCGTCATTCTCGGGGGTCTGATAATTCAGTTAAGCACACCATTCATATAAGTTATGGAACCCTAAGTCGGAACTTACATTTAGACTCGTATTTCTACTGGTTTTAAGTTAGAATTACCTATAATCACTAACCATCATCCCAAGGGCATTTAAATTTCATATTTAATTGGCATTTAAGGATGATTAGCTACCCAAGGTCAAGACCCACTCTCGACTTACCCTATTCAAGCTATGAATCATAATTCAAAGTGAGGGGACAATCATTTACCTTACAAGAAATGAGGAGTGGTGTGATTGCGTGCCAAGACTTAGACTCCGACTAAATTTGACCCAATGTTATACCGTACCCGAACACCGGACTCTCTTGAAAATGGGAATTTTCGGGAAAGATGGGAAGGTTGTGAGTATGTGGATTTTGTTTGTGAATTGCTTTGGGAGATTTGATGGAGGGTGGTGTTAGGGAGTGCATTTGTGGATTTTGTGGTGTAGGGGTTCGGATGAGGGTTTTGAGAGAGAGTGGAAATGTTTTATACTTTGGGGTTTTAAAATAGGGGAAGTCCGGGTCGGGTCGGACAGACTAGGGTTTTGACCTATGAGCATCTCGCTTACGGTCCGTAGGTCAAGACCGTAGATCACCTCAACACTTAGAAAAATTTAGGGACTCACCTGGGGTCTACGGACGCCATTCACCGTCGGTGGAGTGAACGACGGACCATCGATGGGGTCCGTAGACCACTGCACCAGACATTTTTCTACAGATTCTGCTTCTCGCCCCTGCACATGTAGTAACAATTATCCCTTTCTTTTTACATTTTCTAGACACTTTTTTTTTACACGGACCCCCTATGCTATATCTAGCCAACACTAAAACAAACTAAAATAACTGTCTAACTTAGTACAAAGGAGAAACTACTAAATGACCTATTGTTGGCTAGATTTTACATCTTGGGTTGCCTCCCAAGCAGCGCTTAATTTAGCATCGCGACACGACGCAGGCCTCTTGATTACTTAGACTTCATCAAGATGATAGGCCTCAACAACTTCTTGCACACTTTCTGCGTTTCCCAGATAGATCTTGATCCTTTGCTCGTTAACCATGAACCTTGTTCCTTCACTGTTCTCAAGCTCAACCGCTCCATGAGGGAGCACTTTTGTGAGCAAAAATGGTCCGGTCCATTTGGATTTGAGTTTGCCCGGAAACAAGCGCAACCTAGAGTTGAATAGCAGCACAAGATCACCCACAACAAATTCTCGCTTTTCAATTCTTTGATCATGATACCTCTTCATCTTCTCCTTGTACAAGGCTGAACTTTCATAAGCTTTTAAGCGAAACTCATCAAGCATATTCAAGTCATTCATTCTTCGATTAGATGCGGCGCTCCAGTCCAAATTTAGCTTCTTCATCAACCACAAAGCCTTATGCTCTAGCTTTACCGATAAATAGCAAGACTTCCCATATACAAGTTGGTAAGGAGATATACCTATGGGGTCTTGTATGCAGTGTTATAGGCCCATAGAGCATCATCAAGCTTCCTTGACCAATCCGTTCTATTAGCATTCATAGTCTTCGCCAAAATCTATTTTATCTCTCTGTTGGACACTTCAACTTGCCCGCTAGTCTGTGGATGGTAAGGAGTGGCTACATTGTGGCGGACACCATACTTCTCAAGTAGCGCCTTGAACAACTTATTACAAAAGTGGGAACCTCCATCACTAATGATCGCCCTCGGGGTACCAAATCTGGAGAAGATATTCTTTTTCAAGAATGCGATGACACTTTTACCTTCATTGTTGGGGAGCGCAACTACTTCCACCCACTTCGTTACATAATCAACCACAACAAGAATATGCTTCATCCTATGTGAACTCACAAATGGACCCATAAAATCAATGCCCCATACATCAAACAACTCTATCACCAATATAGGATTCATAGGAAGCTCTTGCCTCTTGAAATCCCTCCTTCTCTTTGGCAACGATCACAAGACTTGGCGAAATCATGAGTATCTTGGTGGATGGTAGGCCAGTAGTACCCACACTGCAAATCCTTATGCGCAGTCCAAATACCGCTATGATGCCCACCAATAGGCGATGAATGTCATGCTTCAAGTACACTCAACATCTCAACCTCGGGCACACATCGACTAATAATCCCATCAGCACAACTACGATACAAGTAAGGCTCATCCCAAAAGAATTTCTTCACATCATGCATAAACTTTTTCCTTTGGAGAAAAGACAAGTCCGGGGGCACCAAATCGCTTGCCAAATAATTAGCAAAGTCTGTGAACCAAGGAATCAGATCATGAGAAGCAGCCAATACCTGTTTATTTGGAAAAGTATCATTAATTTCAGCCCTATCACCAAGCTTTAGCATAGCCTCTTTCTCTAATCTGGACAAGTGATCGGCAACTTGATTTTCGGTCCCCTTTCTTTCTTTTACCACAAAATCAAACTCTTGCAACAACAATACCCATCTAATCAACCTCGGTTTTGCATCCTTGTTTGCCATCAGATACCTCAATGCAGAATGGTCAGTATGCACTATGACCTTAGTACCAAGCAGGTAGGATCAAAATTTTTCGAATGCGAAAACCACCACAAGAAGCTCTTGTTCAGTCACAGTATAATTCTTCTGGGCCACATTTAGAGCTTTGCTAGCATAGTAAATAAGATGGAGAGTTTTTTCTCACCTTTGTCCCAATACCACACCCAGCGCTACTCCACTCGCATCACACATTACCTCAAACGGTTGTCCCCAATCCGGTGAAATAATGTTAGGTGCAGTGAATAACTTCTCCTTCAACTCTCCAAATGATCTTATACAAGTATCATCACAATGGAATTTACACTCTTTCTCAAGCAGTTTGCACAAAGGATGTGCAATTTTTGAAAAATCTTTGATAAACCTCCTATAAACACCTGCATGCCCAAGAAAACTCCTAACACCTTTTACAGAGATAGGTGGAAGAAGTTTTTCTATTACCTCAACTTTCACTTTATCTACCTCAATGCCCTTCTCAGAAATTCGATGACCTAGAACTATCGCTTCTTTCACCATAAAGTGGCACTTCTCCCAATTCAGCACCAGATTGCAATCTTCACACCTTTTAAGCACCTCAGCTAAATGATTCAGACATCGATCAAATGAGTCACCTACCACAGAGAAATCATCCATAAATACCTCAATAGTGTCCTCCACCATATCAGAGAATATCGACATCATACAATGCTGGAAGGTCGCTAGAGCATTAAACAACCCAAATGACATCCGTTTGAAGGCGAAAGTCCTATAAGGGCAAGTGAAGGTGGTCTTCTCTTGGTCCTCCGGAGCTATAGAAATCTGATTGTAGCCTAAATAACCATCAAGAAAACAATACCAACCCTTACCAGCAAGTCTATCCAACATTTGATCCATGAATGACATACGGAAATGGTCCTTTTCTGTCTAAGCATTTAGCATCCGGTAGTCTATGCAGACTCTCCGTCTAGTCACGGGTCGCATCAGAATAAGCTCATTTCTCTCATTAGGAACCACAATTATCCCACCTTTCTTAGGCACACATTGAACATGACATACCCAACTACTATCTGCAATGGGATAAATAACTCCAGCATCCAACCACTTGATGATCACTTTTTTAATTACCTCTTGCATAGGCGGATTTAATCTCCTTTGGTGCTCAATACTAGGTATGTGATCAGGCATGAGCTGGATTTTGTGGGAACAAATACCTGGAGGAATCCCAATAATATCCGCAATAGTCCACCCAATAGCTCGCTTGAACCTCTTTAACACATTCACCAAGAACTCTACTTGGCTCGCATTTAAATCTCCCGCAATGATGACCAGCAAAGTATTATCTCTACCCAAGAATACATACCTCAAATGCAATGGTAGAGCCTTAAGCTCCAATTTTGGTGCCTCCACAATAGATGGTCTCGTGGGTGGAGACTCACGATTCTTCATGTCTAACTCATACTTCTTTGGTTTTCACCGATATTCGCACCTATCGAGTGCAGCTACCAACTCATCGTACTCTTCAATACCATCACTATCAAAATTCATCATAACTGCTGCTAGTGACTCAACACCTAGTCGGTCTTCAATTTGCACTTCTGTTCCACTCTCAACCCTGCAAGTTATAGCAGATACCGTTTGGAGCTCACCACTCTGCTTCATGGACCTACAAAAATTGAAAGTTGCTTCTTCATTGTTCAATCTGAACTTCATCTGCCCCTTCTCCATATCAACCAACGCATGACCTGTGACAAAGAATGGTCTCCCAAGGATGATGGGAACCTCAAAATCAACCTTACAGTCAAGAATCACAAAATCTGCCAGAAAGTTGAACGACTCCACTTTTACTAGCACATCATGGAGTACACCAATTAGCCTTTTTATGGTTCAATCGACCATAAGTAACCACATTGTAGTAGGCTTTGGATCCCCTAGTTCCAACTTCTTATAAATAGACAATGGCATGAGGTTGATGCTAGCACCAAGATCACATAATGCCTAGCAAAGTGTAACAATCCTATAGTACATGGAATTGTGAATGCACCAGGATCTTCCTTCTTTTGCACAAGAGACCTTGTAGCGATAGCGCTATAATACTGCAATCTATCATCACCTTCAAAACTCACAAACCTTTTCTTTGTCATCATATCTTTCATAAACTTCTCATACCCAGGCATTTGCTCCAAGGCTTCTATCAATGGAACGTTGATGGAAAGCTACTTAAACATAGTAATAAACCTGCGATATTTACCATCTTCAGTCTTCTTCACTAACCTCTATGGAAAGGGTGGTGGAGGTCTAGGTATGGGGACCACTTTCTAAGATATCTCCGCTTCTTTCTCTGTCGCATTCTTAGACTCTTCTCTAACCTCGACTGCATCATCTTCTTTTTTAATCTCAACATCCACCCCAGATGGCATAGGTGGATCAATAGTTTGCTTATCCCCTCGAGTAGTAACTGCCATACAATGACCATCATTCTTTGGATTCTGGATGGTTATGCTAGGAAGAGTGCCAGGTTGACGTGGGTTCACTGTAGTAGACAACTGAGTCATCTGCTGCTCTAGATGCTTTGTTGATACTGCATAGGCATCAACTTGTTGACCAATACCAGACAAGTCATTTCTCATCTCCTTCACATTCTCATCAGTTGCATCAAACCTTCTCATAATCTTCTGCGTCATATCTTCAATACGCGCCATATTGCCTCCAGCTTCCCCAGTACCAGATTTCTAATTTTGAGGGGGGACATAAGGTCCAACCCGATCGTTTCTGTTTCCATAGTTGTTCCGATTGTAGTTGTTGTCGCGATTGAAGTTCCCATCCCGAACATATCGACCTTCTCGGTTGTAATTGCCATAGTTTCGACCTTGGTTTCCTTCAGCGACTCATCATCAATACAGTGATTCAGAACACCTCTTACAAACGTAGTGAATCTGTCCCAAGAGCTAATCACAGACTCTCCAGGTAATGCCACAAAATTGTTGACCTTATCTTTGTAATTGAGCTTCTTGGACACTAGATAATATCTTGCTAAGAACACATCCTTCAGTTGGTCCCATGTATAGATTGAGTTATAAGGGAGCTCAGTGAACCATATAGCAGCATCACCTGTCAATGATAGAGGGACCACTCTCAATCCAATAACATCCATATCCAAGTCTGTTCGACCTACATAACTTTTGCAAACCACAACTTAGCTTGGCTATGTGAGCATGTGTGTCCTCCGATGGCGACCCCGAGAACAAGCCCCTCGCTGTAAGCATCTGCATCAAGCTACTGGTCACTACAAATGTGTGCCTCGGAGGCAAATATGGTAGGATAAGAGGTCCATCAGAGTCAGCAATATTGACGTTGCCCCTATAGTTGTTATGCAGTTGTGGGCCTGGTGGACCATGCACCCTCACTGCATCTCCCAATTGATTTTCAGCTAAAACCTGGTTGTCTCCACCAACTACCCTCAGAGGTTGCAACTCAACTTCATCACATAGATTGCCTCCGATAGGATTAACTTGAACTCATTGATTGTTCATTCTTCGCAAAGTTCGGTTCAACTCTGGATCGTAATGAGTAAGTGGTTCACCCTGGCTCAGTGTACTTGGCATACATTAGTGTCGGAACCTGAGAGAGACAAAAAGAAAAAGAAAAAGAAAAAGAAAAAGTAAAATTAGGAAATATTTGACTAAAGTTCAATAATGTAGTTAAAATAAATCTAAAAGCCAAATTCCCCGGCAGCGGCGCCAAAAATTGATACGCTCAAATTACACCTCCCTAAAAAAGCATAAGCGATCGTTATCAAGTGAAAAACCCAACTTGTAGGTTAGGGTCGATCCCACGAGGAAAATGGTTTAGACTTAACTTTAACCAACAATTATATTCGTTTAGTAAACTTACTTCCAGAGATAAGTAATTAAAGGGGGGGGGGGGTGGAATTGTGAAACAAATTGTAAGA
>JAJOOH010033059.1:0-11643 GCA_029582605.1 Solanum gracilifrons
TCCGTATAAAAGATTTCTAAATTTAGTTAAACCTGTTGAATGTATATTGTATTTGTTCTTAGCCTTATCTACCCACATCATCATAATTATTTATATTTTATGCAAGAGTTTTGGATTCAGTTGAACCTATCAAACGTAAAAGTAATTTTTAAGACTATCAATTCAATATCTTATGAAATCTTCACAAATCTTTGATTTGATTAGAGAATCAAGCAAATTACATTTGATCCGTATAAAAGATTTCTAAATTTAGTTAAACCTGTTGAATGTATATTGTATTTGTTCTTAGCCTTATCTACCCACATCATCATAATTATTTATATTTTATGCAAGAGTTTTGGATTCAGTTGAACCTATCAAACGTAAAAGTAATTTTTAAGACTATCAATTCAATATCTTATGAAATCTTCACAAATCTTTGATTTGATTAGAGAATCAAGCAAATTACATTTGATCCGTATAAAAGATTTCTAAATTTAGTTAAACCTGTTGAATGTATATTGTATTTGTTCTTAGCCTTATCTACCCACATCATCATAATTATTTATATTTTATGCAAGAGTTTTGGATTCAGTTGAACCTATCAAACGTAAAAGTAATTTTTAAGACTATCAATTCAATATCTTATGAAATCTTCACAAATCTTTGATTTGATTAGAGAATCAAGCAAATTACATTTGAAAATAATACTAGTAATTATTAATCTGCAAATAAAAAGTACTATATTGCATACTGAGAAGGGAAATTAAATGTGTTGGAAAATTGAAGGAAACATCAACATGATTTTCCTTGTTAATTCTAAGATTTAAGTATTCCTTTTGAGATTACGATTTAAGAATTTCTTTTGAGAAAATGAAATATTTTGTGAGAAAACGTCATGATTATGTTCAAGATCCCTTATAAATTCAATCACCACTCGTAGTAGCTAGATCCAAAGGCGGATCCAGTGTGGTGGAACTTGCGTTCTCTGAACAAAGTATTTTCGATACATAACATAAATGTCGACCTCATCGTACATTTGAAAATACGAGTTCCAAACATCTAAAAATGAAAGCATCATGGACTATTCGAAAGTCAAACTTGATAGGTTCAATATTTAAGATTTGGAGCATCAACCAGCTCATTGTACATTGGAAAATATAGGTTCCAAATTTGATTATTTTGTTAACACTTTAGTAATTTTTACATGTTTACTAATATTTCTATCGAAAATATTGAATTTAGTTAAACTCACTGTTTCGTATTAGATCCAGCCTGTTAAAACGTCTTGTCTAACAATGTGATTTGTGAGGAGTGGCCCAACAACCAAATAAGACTAGAAAAATGAAACAAACAAAATAAACATATATAATATCATGTGATTATATGGAATATTGGTCCAAAAATTGATACACAAATAAGACAGAAAAAATGTGAGACATCTTTTAATATCTTTACATAAAATTCTGGCTCCACAACAAATCGAACATACATGTTTAACACAGACATAATCTTGAAGATTTAGATAGTAAAGTTGATTGTGTAGTCCCAATATATTCTATGAGATTCCAAAAGATTTATCTTTGAATCTATTATTATTATTATGAATCAATAGTAATATATAACATGATTTCATTTACAAACATTAGAAATAATAGAATAAAAGGGTAGCACGATCCACAAAACATCTCGCTGGCTTCCCTACTCGATAGATAGAATAATGTGTCTTCAACAAATACAAAGTCATATTGCACAAAACATTTCTTTATTTCGCATCTTTAAACACACACAAGCCCCTTCGTGCACATTCGATAAAATTAAAACTATACAGAGAAGATTAGCAATAACAACAAACACACATTTTCTTCTTTATTATTTCTCTACATATATTTATATATATAGTTACGTCACTATTATAAGATAATTATTAGTGTGTGAAAAAATAATTAGATATAAAATTACAAGATATATTTCAAAATTCACTATTTTTCAATTATTTTAAACTTATAAAAGTTTAAATTCTGAATTTATTATCGAAAAAAAAATGATTGAGGCAATTTTAAGTGGGGTTGAGTAGTAGACAAAAGATCGTGCAATAGTGAAATTGTGGTCTCATTTGTCTAAATGAGAAAGAAACACATGTAGTACTATAGCTACCAACCTGTCACTACCAAATTTGTCCTAAACGTCAAATAATTCGAGGTAACTATTTTTTAACAAATTGAGACAGATGAAGTATTTGTGAGCCCTAAAATACAATCAGTCACTTGTCAATGGTTCAATCCCAAGTATGTCCATATGCCTGCACATGCTATACATAGTCTTGATATCATTAACATATCGGTTTTTTTTAAATTAAATTTATGCATCGATACCATCATCACCCATTATTCTCGATTACTATCCCTTTGTAGACCACCATCCTCAACCATAACCAGCAGCGTAGACAATCTTTAGAATCGGTCATGATTACCATTACTAGTCATCATTTACCATCATCATCAACAACCATCATTAATTATCACAACAATTACCATCATTAGTCACCACTATTAACTATATAATGTCCGCCACCGTCATCTTCATTACTATCGCTACTAACTACTACCTACAAAATTACCATTAGCTAAGACCATCTCCAATTGACACCTACAACCATCATCGCCACTAGATACGCACCTAAATGCGAGTTCCTATGAACCCTCACACACACAAAACTTATACTTTGCATATATATTTTTTACTCCCCTTCACTAAAATTTAAAGTTTATGAGTTCTAAGTTATAACGATTTCTTGCTTGCCACCATTATTTAATACATTTCTTAGTACATACATACAGAATATACAGGATTGAACTAAAGTTATTATTGAGTTTTCTGTCAAATTCATACAATAAATGACTTAATGATTCTACAATAAGCAAAAAATTATAAATTTTAAATTTTGAATCTGCTTTATCGGAAAGAACAAATAGTACTACATAAAGCAAAAGTTGTATATTCAGTATGACTGACAGTTTCCAAAATTTTGGATGATTTTTTGTCAAATAGCCAAAAGAGAACAAAAGGGTAGTTCATTAAAATGTACCATGAGAATATATTTTGGTCCCCAATCTTCTTAACACATTGATTCTTATCCATAAACTCCAACTTGGCTTCACTATTTATGAAATTGAAATTTATTGACAATGTTTCATTTTTGTATTTGCATGACGATCGTCTGAAGTACAATTAAGTAAATAAAAGTGTGTTTTATTCAATCAACTATTAAACATGATATAAGAGCGTATAAAAAATTTAAGTTCGAGTAGTCTTATGATCATTTATTATAAAAAAAAAGATTTTTCATATGTGTAACCCAATAGAAAGAATATGTTCGAACGACAAGAAGCATGTTGGAGATATTGCTAATTAAGTAATAAAAATGTGTTCACTCTAACAATTTAAGTCGTAGACGATGTAATATAGTCACAAAATAAACACCCTCATCCAATAGTGCTAGTATAATAGGCCCAATAATGGGTTCGTAAGTTTGACAGAATCTAATGTTTAGAGATCAAATCGTGTATGTACATATGCGGAAAAATATAAATTATTTTAAAATGTATGACGTCTAAATTCTGAATCTGCTACTACCGTATAGTCCATGTATTATCTTTCTTCCTATTCTATTATTATCAGTATACTCCAAAAACTTCTTGATTTTATAATTTTAATTAATTGCCAAACATTATCACGATGTAGTAGACATATTGTGCAAAATAGTCAACATGTAATATAACTTTAATATTACTCCTAATATTTATTCTATTAGTATAGCTGTCTAATTAATACCAAAAAGGATGACCTAAATTATGCACAAATTTCACAATATAGCCACAGAAAAATCTTTAATTATTATGGTATATCTAGATCTAATTAATTTATAGCCCCTTCTCCAATTAGGCTATGTAACAAACATCTATAATCAACTTTTTGTCTTGCAAATCACTGTGCAGATCCCTGCTGAATGGTAACCACAAAGATTATTGATGGTATGAATTGTGACGGGATATTTGAAATCTGTTCATCGTTAATCAAAAGTTTTGAATTCGAATTCTTAGGAATAGAAAAAAGTACTTGGAGTGCCGCCTCCCAGAAATATGGGTCGTGCAATGCGCGGATCACCAGATTGAACCCCGCACCCCCACCCCACCCCACCCCACCAAAGATTAAGAAATAATTATCAATATAAGACAAAGTTGTTGTATAATTATATTTTATGATAAAGAAAAGAAAAGAGTGTTATATATTTCCTATGTTCAAAATAAGTGTAATCTTAGCAAAAAATTACGTTCATTAGGTATTAAGAAATCAATTACTACAATGTTTGTTACTATCCCTATTTAATAAATGTCTCTTGGAAATGTAAGACTTTTAAAAAGATAGAGTATAGGGATATACTCCCTCTGTCCATTTTTAATGGGGCGCTTTTCGAAAGTCAATTTGACTAATTAGATTACATTAATTTGATCTTTTAACTAAAAAAATTAGATATTCAAAAACTATACGAAAAGTACTATAAATTTCAATTCTTTGCATATCAATATGATGAAAAAATACATCGTAAAATTTTAGTCAAAGTTATTATCATTTGACTCTAAAAAAGAAAACTATGACAATTAAAAGTGGACGGAGATAGTAATTAAAACAATATACTCTAATTTTTGGTCTTGAATTCCTACGATGACCCTTATTTTGAGACGAAGGAAGTATATACACGATTGCAATTATGAGGCTTCAATGATCATCATGCTATAAATAGGTTACAAATTTAGCCAAAATAATCATGCTATATGTGCACGCATGCTTGGTTTAAGATCATAATTATCATTGATTAAAGACTTCAACTATTAGCTTTATCAAGGTAATCTCATTATGAGGATTGACATCAATCTCAAGGAATTATTGAAGGGATGAGTAAAAATTTGTATGCATTGACGGTGTATATAATTTATAAGATAAACTTATAAGTAATCTTCATAATAAGTGTTAATCAATCACCTGAGTTATCCTTGTTAAAAAGTTGTTAATTGACATTCCTTCGCTGAAAAATTACGCTTTGTAAACAGGTATATACTATATACGATGAATTTTCTTTAACTTTTTCATGCATTTACTTCGTTATAATTTAACTCTTTTTAATAAAAATTTTGATTCCGCTACGTACTCACTTGTGGTGGGGTTAAGAATGGGGTGTAATCCTCTTACTAAGTAGTGAGAATGTATTACTTTCTTGAGACAAAAAAGTGGCTTTTATGAAACATGTTGTCTACATGTTGATGTAGTATATTTGAAACTTGGGAAATTTAGAATGCATATTCACACTTTGGAATGTAAAGAACCATTGGTGATTGGATGTGTTCACAATGCTAAAACACAACTATGCCTCTATCTCAAGCAAGTCTGATCGATTGATTACATGAACCTTCACCAAGGGTGGACGACATAGCATATGTGATAATGAGTTAAATCAAACTCGATTTCTTTGGATTATATGGGTATGTATGTTTTATAAATTCACTAAATAAAGTAGAAATAACAAATTTCAAATGCAATAAATCGAAGTGAATGGAATTACAAAGTCACTCATAAAGTGTGAATTTTAGATCCGTGTATAATCTTCACTATCCGTGTGCCTATAAGAGTGTGCTCACATTGCCTTGACAACTAAACATTGTAACTTTAAATATGCACATCTAAACACATCAATTCGTCTCTACTGTGTGTCAGTAAAACACTCCAACTTACAAAATCATCATCTAGACACCTCCTTAATTTATGTGTCACATCAGTATTGGGTGTCGACAAGACACAATGAGGCAGAGTTAAGAGTATGTAGTTGTCAGTTGAAACCAAATTGATATTTTTAGATGTGCACTCTCAAAGTACTTAAGAGTACTTACTTGTCACTAAGGCCAAGTTTAGATATTTGTTTATGTATTATGTCTGATATTGTTTGATCATATTAGAGTTATAACAGTTCCTCCAACATTTTCAAATGAAATGGCTTGGCAAGACATTACAACAACAATAACTTTTAACATATTCATTGTAATCCCATAAGTGAAATCTGAGAGAGATAGAGAGAACGCATACCTTATCTCTACCTCATGGAGATAGAGAGGCTATTTCGAATAGATCCTCAACTCGGTTTTGTCTAAACAAAGCAAAGATTTGTTTCAAAATACAATCTTTAACCTCACTTTCAATGTAGAACTATTCATCCTTGCATGAACAAAGTTAAGCATCTAAACAACAACTTCAAGAAGACTATTGCCATAAGTACTAGTTCAAAATTCCATTCATTCATATCAGATCCATGAACAATATTTATGCATTGCAGCAACTGTACAGGCAGAGATAGAGTGAGATACCGCCAAATAAAACCACATCTAACTGCAAAATGCAGACGCGTTTCTTTGCTTTTTTATATTATTTGCTATATAGAGGGTGGAACGATAGTAGCCACATCTATAGAGCCGATACATATTCTCACCCCAAATTTCAACCAACACAGTGCTACGAGCATTTGTTTGGGAAACACCCTGCTGGGAACAGGGATGTCATCTCCCTAGTTTATGCAGCTGGAACCTTTTTTCCATCTTCTATGAAGAATATTGCAGATTCTGGAACCTGAGAACAGGAACACCAATGAACTTTAGCTAACATTATATGAAATCGGACAATTGAAGTATGGCTATATCTGTATTCCCAATTAGTAAATAAATCCTCTTTATTCATTGAGCCGTTTTAATCCATAATAACTAATGTCTTTGAAGACAGATATAAGGGTTGTCTAAAGATAGATCAAATTAGTAGAAAGTAGAAAATGGGATACACGGAGAAAAGGATAAAATGTTGATATGATAACATGGATAAAATATTCTTGAGTACATATAAAGACGATAATCAGAAGATAAAACAACATACATCTGGCCAGGTTTCTGTAATGAAGTCCACAATGTCATAGGATATATCCCCTTGAACATCAATCTGCTCCTTTTCAGTTGGGCCCTGAAGCATTAATCCAGGTTAGGTACACATCTATCTCATATCAGAGAAAATTAGAAAGCACAACTTTGATGCACCTTAACCACAGAAGCTCCAGTAGCAAACTTTTTACCAAGCTTTTTTGAAGCATCACTTAGTTTAACACCTAAAATGTCCAAAATAAGCAAAGCTAAATACTGTAGCAACTTGGAAGACGGAAAGAATAAAAAACAAGATAACGCAAGATAATATACAACTTCAGATATTGCTCACCAAAGATTTCAAGGCCCTTGATGGTAGTGATACTCTTTCGTCTGTTTCTGGTGACCTTTTCAATAATTATCTCCTGTTTATCCTACAGTATAACCAAGAAAGTTTTACAACTTGTAGACTTGCTTATAAGTTTATTTTCACAGCATTATCTTGTTGGATCATGACGTCTTTGCTAAACCAATGGATAAGGCTCCATACTACGCCATGAAATGAAAGACACGTTATATGAAAAGTTGCTCAAATATAGTGAGGAATGAGGACTCGGGTTGGCATTAGGCAAGATGATGGTTTCAGTTACCATTGTTTATGAGGTTCTCCTTAGGGAGCGGGGGAAGGAGCAGAAGAATACACCAGATTGAAATAATAGCTAAAAAGACGTAAAGAAACAATTGGAAGTTGAAATGTGCTAATAGATAAGCCTCATTTGCTGCTTCACCATGCCAGAATGGAAACTAGATCATGCCAAATGATATGGGATCTTCATGCTCAGTTTACCACAATAAGATGGCATCCTTTCAACGAAATTCACTTAGGAACTTCTAGATACATTTAGTGAGTTCTGCTAGTTGATTTTAGTAACTGACATGAGAACTTCCAGTGGAGAGGGTATTTTCTAGAGTTCCTCCAAATGAATATCCTACGGCGAGTGATCATTCGCATGAGTCAAGGCCATGAAAGCAAAGTCAAGTTTCTTAACTATACTATACTGCATCCACAACAATGAATGCATATCTGAACTGCAGGCATCTTAACAGACAGCTGCAAAAAAAGGCCATTTAATGACCTCCCAGATTCGTCTAGTCAGGTTTAGTTACTTTGATCCGAAGGATCAAACCTTTGATTTGGCATAATAAAAGAGATTAAAAGAATTAGTCCAAATGTTTCAATTATATCACAGACCAGGCATTAAATATTGACCACTGCAATGAAAAATTACACAGAAAACCTTCAACTGAAATTGATTAATATGTAACAATGCAAGATTTCCAAAGATAAAGATGTCCGTAGTAACTTTGGAAGTTAATACCAGTACTGATTTTTCTTCTGGTTAGTAAACTGATTGGATTGAGCTCTTTTTATTTCTGTAATATCTACCTAATATCTACCTACTGCTCCTTCTGTTGAGAAAGAAGAGCTAAGGAGAAACTACTTAGGATGTTTGCATATTCACATTGCAGGGAAAACCCGCATCAAAGCATAACAGCTTCTAGTTAGTTCAACTAGGTGAATAGTATCCATCCAATATTTGAATATAAATGATATAACCAAGATATGTAACTCAATATCTCAAAGCAAAAGAGAGAAACTTTTCAATTAGAATGATCCTAATTCATAATATGTTGGTCAATTTAAAATCTTTAGAAAAGGACTGAAGTGGGTGATGCCAAGGAGAGTAACTCAAACCCTGAAGATATGGAGTAGTTATGACCCTTCGGGGTGGCCTAGTGGTTTGAGCTTGGGACTTTCATGTTGGAGGTCTCAAGTTCGAAACCCCTTGCCAGCGAAAGCAAGGGGTTTGCCTTCTGGGTCGAGCTCGTCGCACCAGGCTTGCCTAGTGCGGGTTACCTCTCCTATGTGGTTTGCGAGCTATTGCATAGGAGCGGGGGTTTTACCCTGTGCGCACCCAAAGGGTAGCGGCTGCGGGTTTCCCTTGTCATAAAAAAAAAGAAGATATGGAGTAGTTATGCCAACATCTCAGGACATAGAAAGAGATGGAAAATCATCCCAGCTTGTATTTGGTGGTCAACGTGGAAAGAAAGGAACCTTAGATGTCGTGAGAACAAGAGCAACACTATTCAGAAGATGAAGATGAATTGTCTTGTGTTGTTTCATTTTTGGTGTAAACAGGAGTATATGGAAGATCTAGAATCAGTTATGAATGTCTTAGGATCCCTGTAATTTTGTCATAGGATTGAAGATCTTATGTTATACTCTCTTTAATCTGTAATTAGGAATCTGTAACATATTGTGGCAGGTTTTTATTTTTTGGAAATAGAAACACAAATTGTTACCTTCTCAAAAAAAAATCTTAAGAAGTTGGCTGACAGGGAACAATAATGAAAAGTTTTACAAGCACATGAATTCAATGGGAGGATTACAAGAACGTCACTTATCAAATTTTCTAAGAGCTTATAATATCACATGGATGGCACAGAGCCATGCCATTTTGAAAGAAGGATTAATATACATTAGACATAACGAAAAATGCAGGAAATTTCTTACTTTCTTTTTTATCTTTCCACCAGGAAGGCGCTTGACTTCTTCTTTCTTAGATGTAGAAGAACCTGACCCAACAAAAGGAACAGAAAGGTTAAGAACAGAATTCAATTTTAGCATGCAGAGGGGGAAGAGGGAAGTAGATAAAATGAAATCCAAAAAGCAAAAAATGAGCCAAACCTAGGCCTACATTTCTTACTTTAACCTACAACTATTGGCCCCATAGGCAAGGAAGACAGGATTTAAAACATCAAGTAAATATTTTATATTACAAGAACAGACAAAAAAAAAAACCCGAAATGCAGATGGAATGAAGAAGATTGAGAACGTAATACAATTCATGAGAAGGTAGATGAGATGTGCGTGAAACTCAAACCAAATATCAAAACAGAGTTCTCTAACACTTGCCAAATTGAAAAGATCAAGAACAAGATTCATTTAGTTGGAAGGTAGCTAACTGACTATCAAAATCAAAACCATAGTTCTCGATACCTATCAAGTCAAAACTATGAAATGAGAAGTTGAATTGAGCAAAAAGGAACTTGACATCTCTTTTAAATTTTTCTTTATTACTCCTCCTTTAGCGCATATGAGCTATGCAATATGGTGAAGTTTCTTCAATCTTCACGTCTTCCATTGTGGGAGCTTAGGAGGATTCATCCCATTTGATAGAGAACTCAGACAAAAATACCCGCTCTCTGCTGGCCATTGACATAATGCAATGCCCAAGCAAGGTGTTGCAGAAAGCAATTGAAAGGGGTCGGTAAAGAGGCTATCGTGTAGCAACAAAAGGAGTACAACACACTCACAGTTTTCTTCTTATGTGACTCCTCTACTTCCCCAATGTTTGCAGAGTACGGCCAGTCTCAAGTCCATATAAAGGAGGAGAATGAGCTACGTTGACGGACAAGAATAAAATAGTAATAAAATTTTATGAATACTCATTAATGAACTTGTTGAGACGTCTAGGCATGCATTATTCGGTGCCTGAGTATAGTGTTACATGGGTAAAGGGTTCCACAACATCTCCACCTGGGTGTGAGGACTATAAGCAAGGGTGCCAGTGTGATGGACGAGTGTGGGTAAAGAAGTTAGTCCAACCACATCAGTGACCGGATGTGGTGCTAGATCAAATAGGCAGTTGTTACTTGTTACATAGGGTTGTTGACAAAGAAGTCAATGTAATCAATGGATTCCTTAAAGAGATAGAGAGAGCTTAGGATGAAAATTTTGTGTGTTTATAACATAGCTCTGTTGGAGAAGTAGATGCGCAGATTGGGGGTAGAGGAGCATGCACTACGAAGAAAGGTCATAGTGGATAAATATGCAATCACAGAAGGGAGTTGTAGGACTAAAAGCATAATTGTCCCTTTTAGGTGCAGCTTTAGAGTAACAATGTGAAGGAACGGAGAGTCGAAACACAACATTCAAGGTAGGGAACAAGAACAGGATCAACCTCTGGAAGCACGTATGGTCTGGAGATAATACTTTGAGGCTCACATTAAACATCGAAAGACGCACGAGCCAAAAGGAATGGAATCCAACATATACGAAGACTACAAGAGTGTGGTGTTCCTTGGACCTACAATTAGGAGGAACCTTTGGGATTTGAGGTAGCAGAATTTCAAAGCTTAATTCAAATGTTTTATAATCAGAATACATTATTGAACCATGACTCATAGAGGTGGAGGGGGGAGAGACAGTAGATTGTTCCTAGTAATGTCCTAGTATATTAAGCCTTTAATCAAGGATGACTTGAGCTCCCTGCACCATTAGGATACCTATAGTGTCACTGTTATGATCCCCTGATATGGATCTGGTTATGGGGCGTTGTAGTGTGAAATCAAATGTTTTCTTCCTACGACCTATGGTGCTGGTTTGTTAAGAGAGAACCTGCAATCTCTTGAGTTTGAAGTACTCAAAGACTTGAATAATTTTCTGCTTATATTTTCTCAGACACCAGATAGTTTAAATACAATACTTATAAAATAACTACCCCTAGAAACTAGGACATGACTTCCTAACTTAACTGGAATGAAAGACTGCACTACTACAGGAAAATAACTGCACTATTACAGGAAAATAACTGCTACTAAAGAGAAATTATTGCAGTAACTATTGGATAACTAAGGAGTGATAACA
>JAJOOH010033060.1:0-13828 GCA_029582605.1 Solanum gracilifrons
AGTCGCAGGTCAACCGCATGTTAGCGGACACTTCGAATGCTTAAACCCTTCTCGAAGTGTAAATTGAACCCCGAACCCTCTTTGGTATTTTCAAATGATTTTTTCTGTTTAAATCTTTGAAAATTATAAGTTTTCTTAATTCCTTTAAAAAAATTAAGTGGCGACTCTTTCTAAGTATTTCTCAAATTGTTTTATACTTAGAACATTTCAAAAAAGTGATTTTTCTATAAATAGTTAAATTACGACACGACAGATCTCATACAAGACGTTATATATTTTGAGTCAAAAAGTTAAAATAATATAGTAATTTTTCATTACTTCTAACAGTTTGTATATGTTGCAGTTTGTTTTGTATATTAGATAGACTTTATACAAGTTGTTATATATTTTAAGTCAACAAGTGAATGTAATTGAATAATTGTCGATTAATTCAACCAGTTTATATACGTATTTATGTATTTGATGAATTTTATACAAGTTGTTATGTATTCTAAGTCAACAAGTTAATATGAGTAGTAATTTTGGAGTACTTGTAGCAGTTTGTATAAGTTACAGTGTGATTTCTATATTAGATAGATTTTATACAACTTGTTATATACTTTAAGTCAGCAAGTGTATATAATTTAGTAATTTTCAATTAATTGCATTCGTTTTGAATAAATTGCTATTTTGATTTGTATTTTAGATACATTTTATACAAGTGGTTATATAATTTAAGTCAACAAATGAATATAATTGAATAACTTTTTATTACTTTTACCAGTTTTGTGTATGTAGCCATTTGATTTGTATAATAAATAATTGTATAATTAAATATATTTTATACATCGACTGAGATATATACATTGTAAAATTATGCCATGGTACATGCAGCCTGTAATCATTGACATAAATTAGACCCCATAATAAAGAACATTAGTTTAAATATTTGTATATAAATAACATAACTTCATTATACAAATCGTTGTAGTTGTATATATCAATTGAACTTGTATATAACTATAAACAATAACACAACTAGCTATGCATGCATATGCTTGATGTTAATTATAAAATATATACAATTATTCGAAATTACAATTCATTTATTGTGTCATATACAACTAAAATTATCCAAATACAAAAAGAAAAAAATGAATACCTCAAAATCTTGTTGGTCCATTTCAACATAATCATCTTCCACAGTGGTTGTTGAGTCATTTTTGCTTGAAGATGCTTTTTGTACTTTTTTTTACAGGAATCATCAACTCGGAGTCATTTAACCCTACATTGATGGAGTCATTGATAAACTTAGATCTTATCTCTTTCTTTGTTGTGTTTGAATCAAAAGTTGTAGATTTCACAATATAAACTGTAAATGCTTCAAATTTATGAGTTAAATCCAACGAAAAAGATGATTTTCCAACCAAATTTGTTATATGCAATTGTATACCTCTAGTGGTTCTATTTGATAAAGATTCTTCTTCCATGATTAGACTGATTGTACCAAAGAATTCGAAACTTAGTTGTGAAACTATGAAAAAAATTGGGGAAATCGGAAAAATTATACAAATACAAGAAACTCAAGAACTGATGAAAGTTAAAAAAAAATGAAATTACCTTGTTTTGCACGATTGGAATAGTTAGGATGGATGATTCAAAATTTTCAAATTTTAAAATTTGAATCGGTTGAGATATTAAAGGGAAAATGAGAGAATTAAGGAGTACATTGATTAGTGGGTTGGAGAGAGCCAGAGAAAAAATTGTATAAAAGAGGAATTGTGAATATACACGATCTAATACAAAAGTGATGGGACCCATGTTAACTATAATCTTAAACATTAACTCTTTTCTATAATTTAATTAATACTATAGCTATAATATATAATTAAGTAGTAAAAATTAGTTTAGTTACATAATTTTCCCTAAAAAAAACATATTTAAGATTAAACTTGTGTGTTAAAAGTATATATTGTACCCTTTTATCACTATAATAATTAATAATGACATCTTTCTTTATATTAAAAGGAGTTTTAACAATTTATACATAACCAAAAAGTTCTTTTTAAAAAAAAACTATATTTGCTCAAATCTTATTTCATTGCAAGAAGATTCAATTAAACAATTTTGTCTTCCTTTGGCTTCGTCCCTGATCTTTTATTCTTTATTATGTAAATAAACTTTTATATATACTTCGAATGTTATTAATGAAAATAAAATTAAAATTCATAATATAAATAGATAGTGTTTTGGGAGTTTATGTTCGATACTATTTTTTATTTTGTAAACGAGACTTAGGTATATAGGTGAATATAATGCATATATTAGAAAACAAAAAAAAATATCATCATATTAAAAAGGCAAAATATTTTTTAAAAATAAATAAAAATAAGTGATGAATATTGATATAAAGGTTAAAATAGACATTTTAAAAAGTCAAATGAGAAATGGGGAAGAGAATGATCGTTGTTGAGAGTTGAGGAAAGAGTTTAATTTTTAAAGTAAAATTATGAGCGTGTATCTTTTAAATTCAAAATAATTATCGTCGGTATTCAAGGTAAATTCAATTCTATATGTCCAGTGCCGACGAAAAATTTTAGTCATTGATTGTGTCAACAATTTTTTTATGTGAATTAATCATCAAGTTAATTTTTAATTTTTTTTTTCAAGTAACTCTAAAACATACAATTTAGTCAGTTATAGTAGCCCGACTAACCATTCTCCGTATGCGACACACATTACTATGTCAGACAAATATATATACGTGAAACAATTAACTTTTTATTATAATTGGTTAAATCACACGCTTTAGAGTAACTCATACAAGTTAAAAAATATCTTTTTTCAAATTGACCTGATGGACAATGTATGGATATATAATAAACATGTCTCTTTTATACTCAAAATATTTTTTGTCGGTATACAAGGCAAGTTTGATTCTATATGTCAAATGTCGACAAAATGTTGTTAGTCATTGATTATGTCCGCAACTGTTTATATGTAAATCAATTATCATGATAATTCAAAAAAGTTTTTTTTTTTTTTAACTTTTTCGAGTTATTCTAAAACAGACAATTTAGTCAGTTATATTACGGAGGCAATCATTCTCCGTACGCACCACACATTACGATGTTAAATAATGGTGTAAACGATGATTTAAATAATGATGTATACGTGAAACTATTAGTCTTTTATTATAACTAATTAAATCATACGCCTTTGAGTAACTCATACAAGTTAAAAATTTGACTTTTTTCAAATTAACCTAATGAACAGTTTATGAATATATGGTTAACCTGTCTCATTTCATATTTAATATATTACTATTGTTGTATGGGGTATTTTTCAGACCGTTACTCCATGTTTAAATGTAGTTGAAGTTGAACATTTTTATTTTATTGCTTATGTGAAAAGGGGTAATTAAACTATGTAAAAATTAACAAAAATATCATATGTTAGTAGTTTACTAAAATTATTTGTTGTTAATAGTTTGGTTTAAAATAACCGCATTATTACTAACTGGGTCAAACTGATTTTTTGTAATAAACATATTGTTTTTAGATAAAAAAAAAATCTTTTAGTAAAAGAATTCTTTAACTATAAAAATGTAGAAAATAATTTTCCCCCTTTTAATGTAGCTTTATCGATTAAAATAGAATAATTGCACTTTTTTAACTAATAATATATTTCATACATATAAAATCATAGTAACTCATCATTAATTTTTATTTAGACAAAAACTTATATTAAAAAAAGTGAATTGTTTTTTTTTTATATTATTCATGGACATTTTTCTTTTTGTTATCCTTTTTCATTGCTTTTTAAATTATTCATGGACATTTTTCTTTCCTCCCTTTCAACTATGTTGTTCACTTGTTTGGGAATTTAAGTGGTCCGTGCAAAGTGTCAGTTATTCTACTGTGAGAATTGATCCTATTAAATAATAATATAAGCATTTTAGGCCAAATTATTAACAAAAAGTTATTTTGAACCAAGCCATGAACATAATAAATTTTAATTCGACTTTGCTTAGTGTAAAATTATTTATTATCCTTTTCCATTGCTTTTAAAATTATTCATGGACATTTTCCTTTCCTCCCTTTCAACTATGTGGTTGCTCACTTTTTCGGAGATTTAAGTGGTTGTGCAAAGTGTCAAGTGTTCTACAGTGAGAATTGACCCAATCAAATAATAATTTAAATATTTTAGGCCAAATTATTTTTAAAAAAGACATTTTTGAACAAAACTATGAACAAATAAATTTTTATTCGATTTGGCTTAGTGTAAAATTATTTGTTATATCCTTCTCCGTTGCTTTAAAATTATTCATGGTTATTTTTCTTTCCTCCCTTTCAACTCTGTGATTGTTCACTGTTTGGTGATTTAAGTGGTTTGTGCAAAATGTCAAGTGTTCTACAGTGAGAATTGACCAAATTAAATAATAATATGAGCAATTTAGGCCAAATTCATAACAAAAAAAAATAGTTTTGAACCAAACTATGAACAAAATAAATTTTATTTGATTTTGCTTAGTGTAAAATTATTTGCTATCCTTTTTCATTGCTTTTAAAATTATTCATGGACATTTTTATTTCCTCCCTTTCAACTCTATGGTTGTTCACTTGTTTGGGAATTTAAGTTGTTTGTACAAAGTGCAAGTGTTCTACAGTGAGAATTGACATGATTAAATCATAATATAAGCAATTTAGGCCAAATTATTAACAAAAAGACATTTTGAACCAAACTATGAACATAGTAAATTTTGATTCGATTTTGCGTAATATAAAATTATTTGTTATCCTTTTTCATTGCTTTTAAAATTATTCGTAGACATTTATCTTTCCTCCATTTCAACTCTATGGTTGTTTACTTGTTTGGGGATTTAAGTGGTTTGTGCAAAGTGTCAAGTGTTCTACAGTGAGAATTGACCCAATTAAATAATGATTTAAGCATTTTAGGCCAAATTATTAACAAAAAAGACATTTTAAAACAAAATTATGCACATAATAAATTTTTATTCGATTTTGCTTAGCGTAAAATTACTTGTTAACTTTTTCCATTGCTTTTAAAATTATAAATTATTCATAGACATTTTTCTTTCCTCCCTTTCAACTCTATGGTTGTTCACTTGTTTGGAGATTTAAGTGATTTGTGCAAAGTGTCAAGTGTTCTAGAGTGAGAGAATTGACCCAATTAAATATTAATATGTGCATTTTAGGCAAAATTATTAACAAAAAAGACATTTTTGAATCAAATCACGAATAAAATAATTTTTTATTCGATTTTGCTTAGTGTAAAATTATTTGTTATCCTTTTAAATTGCTTCTAAATTTATTACTGGACATTTTTCTTTCCTCCCTTTCAACTCGGTGGTTGTTCACTTGTTTCGGGATTTAAGTGATTTGTATAAAGTGTCAAGTGTTCTATAGTGAGTCTTGACCCAAATACATCGTAATATGTGTATTTTACGCCAAATTATTAACTAAAAAGACATTTTTGAACCAAACTATGAACAAAATAAACTTTTATTCGATTTGTCTTAGTGTAAAATTATTTGTTATCCTTTTCCATTGCTTTTAAAATTATTCATGGTTATTTTTGTTTCCTCCCTTTCAACTCTGTGATTGTTCACTTGTTTGAGAATTTAAGTGATTTGTGCAAAGTGTCAAGTGTTCTACACCGAAAATTGACCAAATTAAATAATAATATGAGGAATTTAGGCCAAATTCTTAACAAAAAAGGAAATTTTTGAACCAAACCATGAACAAAATAAATTTTTATTCGATTTTCCTTAGTGTAAAATTATTTGTTATCCTTTTTCATTGCTTTTAAAATTATTCATGGACATTTTTCTTTCCTCCCTTTCAACTCTATGGTTGTTCACTTGTTTGAGAATTTAAGTGGTTTGTGCAAAGTGTCAGGTGTTCTACAGTGAGAATTGACCCGATTAAATAATAATAAAAGCATTTTAAGCCAAATTATTAACAAAAAGACATTTTGAACCAAACTATGAACATAATAAATTTTAATTCGATTTTGCTTAGTGTAAAATTATTTATCATCCTTTTCCATTGCTTTTAAAATTATTCATGGATATTTTTCTTTCCTCACTTTCAACTCTATGGTTGTTCGCTTGTTTGACAATTTAAGTGGTTTGTTCAAAGTGTCATGTGTTTTACAGTGAGAATTGATCCGATTAAATAATAATATAAGCATTTTAGGCCAAATTATTAACAAAAAGACATTTTAACCAAACTATGAACATAATAAATTTAATTCGATTTACCTTAGTGTAAAATTATTTGTTATCCTTTTCCATTTCTTTTAAAATTATTCATAGACATTTTTCTTTCCTCCCTTTCAACTATGTGGTTGTTCACTTGTTTGGAGATTTAAGTGGTTTGTGCAAATTGTCAAGTGTTCTACACTGAGAATTGATCCAATTAAATAATAATATGAGCATTTTAGGCCAAATTATTAATAAAAAAGACATTTTTGAACTAAACTATGAACACAATAAAGTATTTATTCGATTTTGCTTAGTGTAAAATTATTTGTTATTCTTTTCCATGGCTTTTATAATTATTCATCGATATTTTTCTTTCCACCCTTTAATTCCGTGGTTGTTCACTTGTTTGGAGATTTAAATGGTTTCGTGCAAAATGTCAAGCGTTCTATAGTAAGAATTGACCAGGAAAAGATTTTAATTTTTATTGCAAATAGTAGGCTAGTGAAGAAGTTACAACTACAAATTGTCTTCATTTGGAGTACAATAAATGACATCTAAAGAGAGAAAAAAGCAATAAATATTTAGACATGTTTCCCAAGAAGAAGTTTGGCTTTTTTTTTCTTTTGCAATGGCTTGTTTTATTTGCACAACTTGAAAGGCTACTTTATTTGGTCAAACTAAAACAGTAGTAGTTGTAATTGTAATTTACTTGAAAGATTAATTTTCTTTTATTATTAATTAAGTAGAAGTAATAATTAAAAGAGGGAAAAAGATAATAATACATTTTGACATCAAATATGGACTATGTACACCCTCAATATCATAAACACACTTGTTTGAGTCAACTAAAAATGAAATTTGTTTTTAATTATAAAAGAATCTATTCAAAGATAGATAAATGAGTGTAATATTCTCACCATCACGCATTAATGTTGGTCGCTTTTAAAAGGACTTTTCTCAGCTATAAAAGGCCACAACTATGTGACTCTCTAACACATCAGTTATCAATTGAGTTGTTAGAGAGAAGCATTTCTCCGCTATAAGTCACTGAAGTCCCTCTCTCCCCCTCCCCCTCCCCCCTCTTTCTTTCAATGGATTGGCCTGAATTTCTAGAAAGTTCAAACCCTCAGGAGGCAACAATTGATTTGTATGGTGTATCACCTCAGGATAATCATGAGGTGACCACACAAACAAATAGGTGGACTCCTGAGGAGAAACAAGTTTTTGAAAATGCTTTTTCTAGGTATAACAACCTAGGTTCGCAAACTTTTTTCGAATTTATTGCTT
This sequence comes from Solanum gracilifrons, assembly GCA_029582605.1. Classification (NCBI taxonomy): domain Eukaryota; kingdom Viridiplantae; phylum Streptophyta; class Magnoliopsida; order Solanales; family Solanaceae; genus Solanum; species Solanum gracilifrons. Next base: position 7,496 of record JAJOOH010033060.1, read on the forward strand.
CAAAATTCCCCCATAAATCCATGGAGGAAATGAAAAACCTCTACATAAACCTCTTTAAAGAGGTTGAAATGGAGAATTTTTCGAAAAACAAAAATGTTGTTGTTGGTGATGTTGTTGATGATCATAAACATCATCAAGTGCCACAAGAAGACAACTCATCAGACATGGAGGCCAATCTCAATGACACTCCGCCTCGAGTCGAAATCAGTCGTTCACGACGTCATCGACGGGGAATTCCATGGACTGAAGGAGAACACTCGTAATTAAATTCTATTTTTTTTCATTTTCTTAAATACAACCTTTATTTTTATGTTTTCACACAGATTTACAAGTTTTCTTTTTTGCATGTTAGATTTGAATTTTTTTTTATATATTAGATTTGAGTTTTCTTGACACCTCCTTTGTGTGAAACCTTTTTTTCCTTGAAACAAAAAAAATAATAAAAAGAAAAATATTTTTCAGCTATAATATATATATATATATATATATAGAGAGAGAGAGAGAGAGAGAGAGAGAGAGAGAGAGAGAGAGTCAAAATAAATATTTTTTCCGTCAAAAAATGTATTTGTTGTTTTGTGATTGATTTCAGTTACTTCTATTGTCTGCATGTAGAGATCATTAATACTCTAATTTTGATATAGGAAAAATCCAATCATAATTTTCGATGAGTCTTGAAATAAAATAAGTTACTTACTACATCATTTAAAACAAACTTAGCTTGTTGGTGCATATAAACTTAAATTCTTTAAAATTAATTTTTTGTTATAAACTTTATTTCAATTTACTTTTTTTTCAATAATTTTCTTTAATCACGTGGCATGGTATATATAGGTTGTTTCTCATGGGACTGAACAAATTTGGGAAAGGAGATTGGAAGAGCATCTCAAGGCACTATGTTGTTTCGAAGACACCGACTCAGGTAGCAAGTCATGCTCAAAAGTACTTCTCTCGTCGTACTAGTAAGACTCCAGTGGATCGTCGTCGCCCCAGCATCAATGACATTCAAACTGTCACCCTTAATTCTAGGAGGACCACAACAACAACAACAACAATTGTGACAACAACTCCTCGGATTAATAACAACATACTTGTTTATACCAACAATTATCAAGTTGGTTCATCATCAAGGCCTTTTCACCATTCTAATTACACATTTGGTGGTCCGACTTTTGCTAACAACTCCAATGGAAATTTTGGAAGCTATCGTCGAGGTGAAGCATCTGGAAGCAACTCGTTTGTTATGGAACAGAGCATCAACAACAACAACAACAACAATCTTTGTAGACCAGTGTCACCTCGCCCTTTTCTTTCGATGTACTTGTCTTCTACTAGGGGGAATAACCCCCAAGTCTAAATTGAATTGGGCATCTATTGTGTTCTAGTTTTAGAGTAAGAAAAAGTTGGTGTGTTTTTATTAAGTCATAAAAGTGAGTAATGTATGAGTCTTTTTAATATAATGAATAAAATATGAAATTGAAAATTTTGTTTGTTCTCACGAGTCACAAACGCAACTACAAATTGTCTTCATTTGGAGGACAAAGTGACTCTTTTAGATGTCATTTATTGTCCTCCAAATGAAGACAATATGTAATTGTAAATTATTTAATTAAATACATAATTTAAGAAATTAAATAATTTTTTTACTGAAATCTAAATTTATGCTACATATCAAAATTATCATTTTAAATATGTGGGGATGAGAGTTTTACTTATTATTTTATTGTGACTCTCCTTTTAAAAAGAATGTATTTTTATATCTAGTAGATCTCAATAAATCATGTTTTATTCAAGACAAGATGGAGATAATAAGATTAAAATAGTTTTAAAAAAATAAATATGCTATTCTTTATAAGATATACTAAAAAGAAAAGTTGTCACACAAAAACACGACAAAAGAAGTACTTAATAGTACTCCCAATGTCACTTTTTACTATGGTTTTATCATAAATATTTTTTGAAAAAGTACTTTTAGAATAACAATTTGAGTATAACTATTGAATTAGGAAAACACTTTTTTTTAAAATATTAAAGCATTTTTTTTTGTTTTTAACCAATGTTCCACAAGGGATTTGGGTGAAAAGCTTCTTCGTTTAGCTTCTGTAACTACTTAGAATTACTATACTATTTTACTAAATAAAGGGTCCCTGTATCTCAATTATAAGATCCCAACCTTCAAAAATAATTTAAACACATGAACATCTCATAACTCTACTTGAGATTATAAAAAGTTAAAATATTTTTGTATATTATGGATAGGTAAAAAAATATTGAATTGGTCATATTCTATTCAATTTAAGTATTAGTATACATGTTAATGGATAGAACTAAACCCAAATATTAATGAGAATTGATGTATGTAGACGATATCTAATTGATTCGATAAATACTTCATATACAAGTAAATAAATAAATAAATAAATAAAGAGATAATCACAATTTAGCGCCTTTGGTTGATCTAATTTATATATATATATATAATGTATACGTTTGTATATTTAAGGTTTAAGTCATCGACCGCCCCTTAAAGTTGTCCGCATAAATTCACTTAGACACCTCAACTAAGACTTGTACCTATTGAACAACTAAATTGTTTAAAACATGTACCTATTAAACACAAAACACTGATATGACAAAAAATGTGTTTTGCACTTCCCTGAAGAGCGTGAAAAGATTCAAAATAGTGTCTTTTTGAATTTTTTTTACATTTTTTCTTCTTTTATTGACACTTGGCATTATAATTAAATTAAAAATATCTTTCTTCTTTCATTTACACTTTTTTCAAAAAAGAAAAAGACCCCACTCCCTACCTATCATCTTCTTCATACTTTAGTTTGCAAAACATTCTTTATTTTAGTTCCAACATTGTTTTTCTTTCTTTTTTATAAAAAAAAATATTATTTCTTTCAAATATGAAGATAAATGAAAATCAACTATGAAGATTCAGATTTGAAAGAAAGTAAGACTTTCTTTCGTCTGATTTATTTCAAATCTCATAAAAATAAGGAACAAATATGAAGAAGAAGAAAGAAGATAAATGATTTTTACGTATAAAAAAAGTTAGCCAATATTTGTTTATCAAAATTTTCGAACAAAGATTTTTACTCAAATTTATATATAAACCTATTAAATTTATCAAAAATGATATTCAAAAAATTGAAAGAATTAATTTTTGAGCTATCAATTTCATTTTGTCATCGATGTAGAAATGAATAACCGCTGGCAAAATTTTCTTTCTTCTTCACTCTTAGTATGAAAATGTATATATATATTTCTTTAAAGTTAATCTTCAAGTTATTTGAAAAGAATTAGGTTTTGTGATTTGAGAAAGAATGTGTTTTGAGAAGAAGATGAAGATGAAAGGGGGTTGGGTAGGGGTGGGATTGGGTAGAATAGGTTGACATTTTCATTTTTTTCTTTTTCTTTTTAAAAAAATTAGATATAAAAAGTGTTTGAAATAATTTTAAACAATTTTTTTTAATACTTTTCGGGGCCCAGTGCCACATGTTATTTTTTAATTAGCCATTTTGCCACGCCACCGCAAGTGTATCACACACTCTTCATATATTTTGCCGATTATCAAAAAATGTCTAATATGAACAATTTTTGAATTGGTAAAAGTGTTCAATAGGTACTAGTCTTAGTTGAGGTGTCTAAGTGAATTATGCGAATAACTTTAAGGGGCCGCTGATGACTTAAGCCTATATTTAATCTAATGTTAGGCGCTAGTAATTAAGTTTGGCCGACAGGTCAAAGTAAAAGACGCCCATAAATATATACTGACAAAATAACTAAATAAATAAATAAAATATTCAAATTTCATTTTACATGAATATGAACTTAACTCATACACAAAAACTTACTTTAAACATATATAATTTTTGTTGGTATTTATTTATATATGATAATAATTTTGTAAATCAATATTAGATTTCTCTATTATAAACATGAAATGTCAAAAGAATGTCGTGAGCCGTGTCGGAACAATGAGTATTATCTAAATTATTTTGAATTGACACATTAAATTTTGAACATACTGAAGTCTTTCAAAAAATTTCAATGGATTAATACACATCAAAATTTTAAAAATCCTCAATTTGTTTTTTATAATCCTGAAATGTCAAAAAAATGTGGTCAGTCATGATAGAGTAGTAAGTATTAATAACTATAATCGTTTCGATTGGACACAGCAAGTTTGGGGAAAAACGAATTGATTTCATCAAGAATTTTATTTATTATTTTGTGATTGATTTCAATTACCTCTATTGTCTGCACGTTGATATCATTAATACTCTCAATTTTTATATAGCGGAGATTTAATCGTCATTTTCGATGAATCTTGAAACAAAATAAGTCACCTCCCATACTATAACATGTAAAACTAACTTAATCAAAATAAATATTTTTTCCGTCAAGAATTTTATTTGTTGTTTGGTGATAGATTTCAGTTACTTCTATTGTATGCATGTAGATATGATTAATACTCAAATTTTGATATAGAGAAAATTCAATCGTCATTTTCGATGAATCTTGAAACAAAATAAGCCACCTCTCTTACTACAACATGTAAAACTGACTTAGCGAAAATAAATATTTTTTCCGTCAAGAATTTTATTTGTTGTTTTGTGATAGATTTCAGTTACTTCTATTGTCTGCATGTAGATCTCATAATACTGTAATTTTGCTATAGAGAAAATTCAATCGTCATTTTCGATGAATCTTGAACAAAATAAGTCACCTCCCCAACTACAACATGTAAAACTGACTTAGCCAAAATAAATATTTTTTCCGTCAAAAATTTTGTTTGTTATTTTGTGATAGATTTCAGTTACTTCTATTGTCTGCATGTAGATCTCATAATACTCTAATTTTGATATAGCGAAATTCCAATCGTCATTGTCGATGAATCTTGAAATAAAATAAGTCACCTCCCCCACTACAACATGTAAAACTAACTTAGCGAAAATAAATATTTTTTTCGTCAAGAATTTTGTTTGTTGTTTTGTGATAGATTTCAGTTACTTCTATTGTCTGCATGTAGATATCATTAATACTCTAATTTTGATATAGTGAAAATTCAATTGTTATTTTCGATAAATCTTGAAACAAAATAAGTCACCTCCCCTACTACATGTAAAATGATTTAGCCAAAATAATTTTTTTTCCGTCATGAATTTTATTTGTTGCTTTGTGATAGATTTCAATTATTTCTATTGTATGCATGTAGATATTATTAATACTCTAATTTTGATATAGCAAATTTCAATTGTTATTTTTGATAAATCTTGAAATAAAACAAGTCACCTACTACAACATATAAAATTGGCTTAGCTTGTTGGTACATATAAACTTAAATTCTTTAAAATTAATCTTTTATTATAAACTTTATTTCAATTTACTCTTTTTTAAATGATTTTTTTTAATCACATGGCATGGTATATATAAGTTGTTACTCATGGCTGAGCAAATTTGGGAAAGGAGATTGGAAGAGCATCTCAAGACACTATGTTGTTTCGAAGACATCAACTCAGATGGTCAGTCATGTTCAGAAGTACTTCTCTCGTCATACTAGTAAGACTCCAATAGATCGTCGTCAGTCGTCACCCCAACATCAATGACATTCAAACTGTCACCTTTAATTCTAGGAGGACGACAACAACAACAACTATTGTGACAACAACTCCTCAGATCAATTATCATTTTAAATAAATATATTATTTTCTTAACGATAGATTAAAAAGAAAAGTTGTCACACAAAAACATGACAAAAGAAGTACTACTTAATAATACTCCCAATGTTACTTTTTACTTATGTTATCATAAATATGTTTAGCAATTTGTATATAACTAATGTATTTCGAAAACACTTTTTTTTTTTAATAGTAAAGCAATTTTCTGTTCTTGATTAATGTTGCACAAGTGCTTTTGGAGAAAAGCTTAATCGTTTAGCTTGTGTTATTACTTACTTTTTTTTTACTAAATAAAGGGTCCCGGTATCTCAATTATAAGATCCCAACCTTCAAAAATAATTTAACAAACGAACATTTCATAACTTTACTTGAGATTATAAAAAAGTTCGAAATATATTTTTATCATGGATAGGTAAAAGAAAATATTGAATTGGTCGTATTCTATTCAATTTAAGTTTTAAGTATATTTCTAAAACTAGATATTGATCAGAATCGATGTAGGTGGATGATCTCTAATTGATTCAATAAATACTTCATATACAAGCAAATAAATAAATAAAGAGATAACTACAATTTAACGCATTTGGTTGATCTAATTTATAGATATCCAATATATATATATATATATATATATATATATATACAT
>JAJOOH010033061.1:0-13004 GCA_029582605.1 Solanum gracilifrons
TGAAATCGTTACTTTGTTTTGGTCACGTTTTCTTTACTTCTTTATTCATCTTCATTCTGTATGGTCTCTTCTAATATTTGGCGAGTGTTACTCCATTATTCGAACTAGACTTTACCGTGCTGGTTGATGATATATCTGGACCAACTGTTCGTTTGATATTATTAACTCTAAGCATATACGTGTAGCTTACTTTGTGTAAATAATTATTACAAGATTCTTGTCACCTTCAAAAAGTCTATTATTTCTAATGTCCATATAGTATAATAGATAGTTTGGGGTGTAGTCTATAGTTTCTATAGCTGCATTGATTTCATCAATGAACACTAGACTCTCAACTAGTAGCTCCATTACTTACTACTTTAATTTCTTATGAGGTGAGGCAACGAGACGAGGTGAGACGACAAGACGAGGTCAGGTGAGATGCATCGCCTTAGAAAAAAATAAAGATGAAATATTTAGAACATAATACATTAATTTTTTAATTAACCACAACTGCAGAACTCCATTATAAAAAGTTTTCGACATTAACACGACACAACTTTTCCTATATTTTTTATTTGCTGCACAATGAGTGGCTTTAATGCTTAAGGTTTGTTAAGTAATCTAGTAATGAAGCAGACAAAGATAGATTTAGGAACAGAGCTATAGAATTTGTGGAATGTATAAAATCATAATCTGCACAATGAGTGGCTTTACTACTTAAGGTTTTTTTTCTTCTACTGTAATTTAATGAAACCTTAACTTCCAATGCTAGATGAAGTTGTGGACTGTATAAAAGTATAATATGTTCTCATTTGAATCATTGTGAATGCTTCGGCAATTAGTTCTAGAAGTAATTTTCACACACAACAGATTTCTATCCAGATTTTACTCATTTCATTTATTTTAGCCCTGTTTTTGTGTATTCCAGCTCTTCTTGCAGCTTTTCCTATTTTCTTTCTAATTAATTTTTAATGGATGTTTTTCTATCTTCTTGCAGATTTTGTTGATGTTTATGATTACACTTGATGAAGATTGAAACTTTAAATTTATGTGCAACTTTTGTTCATTCTTCAGTCAAGATGCAAGTTTGTAAGAAGATGCACAAGCTCATTTTTAGTTTGCTACGAATGTTATGAAAGATTTGATACGATAATTTAGCTCAGGATGTTGGCAATGTGCTTTTTAAAGAAAATATTGAAACTAAAATTACGGGATCACAGACTCTTTGTCTCTATCTTTCTGTCTTTGTCTATTCTTTATATATTATATATATATATATATATATATATATTATTTTATTTTTGTATCGAGATATTTAATAGCAATTTGATAGTTGTTGATGAATTTGTATTCTTGTGATATTAATTATTGTGGGACCATTGGTGGTCAAACAAAGACTAGAATAATTGCTCGTCTCTAATGGTCAATCTAGGACTAGAAAAGATGCTCGTATCTAATGCATAATCTAGGACTAGAAATGATGTTAGTCTCTAAAGCTATTCTAGGACCAGGACATTAATGGTCGCTAAAGCTATTTCTAGGACCAGTTGTTGATGGTCTCTAAAAAGTTTTAACGACTTGAGAACAAAACTTTCCCAAGAAAACTATGGTCTATTTGAGACCAGAAATGTAGTCTCTAAAAGGATTTAGAGACCAGATTTTTTTACCGTCCCAAAATCATCTAACGACCAGATTTTAGAACTCGTCGTTGTTAACCAATGGCAACAAAGGCTATCAGGACGAGTGGCGACCAGCCTTTTTAGGTCTCAAATGCAAATTTGGGACCAGATTTGGAATTTTAGGGACCATATTTCCCTTCCTTAGAGGCTATTTTTCTTCTAGTGATGTTCCCGTCATTATGGAAAATCCAATGGGGGAGGAATTTGGGCCAGAAAACTTTGGAATAGTAACTTGGGAATTTCTAGCCTAGGCCAGACTTGGACGAAATCTGAGTTAGGTGAGGTCTATGGCAATGTGGTAAATGATGGGGGATTTAAGTATGAGCTTGATCACGTGAGTTGTTAGCCAAGACGTTAAGGAGCATGTACGGCTTTATAAAATTGAATTTGGGCGTAGAACTACCAAAACTGATCTTGGCGTGAAGGGATAGTTTTAGAAAGTTCACGTTTGAAGGTGTGTTGTAAAATAGGAGCTTGGAACTCAAATCCAAGGTTCTGTCTCTATGCAAGCCGCTGGGGTGGAATTAATCCCGCCAGGGCGGGGCCGCTGTGGTGGGATGGGGCACGCCGTGGCGGGACAGTCGCGATTTAAATCTGGGGAAAACCCCAAAATTGTTATTTTCTGCAAAAAATCATTCTTAAGAGCTAAGGGATGAACCATAGTTGTTTCCTATCATATTCCCACTATTTCTAGTGTTAAAGGTAAATTAATTACTCCCCTAATTCGTAATTCGATTCTTAGAACTTATAATCTTTGGTAATTATCATTAGGGAGGGTTTTGGCCTAAAGTTAATAGTGGGAAAACCCCTAGTTGAACATTAGGAACATAGGTTTGACCTTAGGTTAATCATTTTGTTATTATCCAGGTAAATTAGACCTTGTTTAATGAACCTTGTAATAATTGCTTGTTTTAGATCAAGAACGAGCATAAAGACTCCGAAAAAGGAAGGCTCACGTGTCTTAGAGAAGTATCCAGGCTTGATTTTGAGTTAGGTGATGGTTCAACTTCATATTGTGTGATAAATGCCTGCTAATTTCTTCATTGTATGCATGCATGTATGTGAATAGGGAAACACGAATCGAATCAAATGAAATGATTATGTGTGAACAATTAAAAGCCATGAACCTCTTTCTTGACTGTGTGACTATATGCACTGTTCATTGTGGTGTTATTGTGACTGTGGTTGTGCTGACTGGACCAGGTGTCACGTTTCAACACATACATTGGATCGGGTGTCATGTTCGTACACATATGTTGGACCGGATGTCAAGTTCTGACATATGTATATTGGATCGAGTGTCACGTTCCGACACACTAACCATTTGGGTGTGGATTCCATGAGAGAACCACTTGTGATATTTGCATTTATATTTACCTGTCATGGTTATTGGGAAATTGTATGGTGCTCCTAAAATGATGATTGAATTGTACATTCTGTATATGTGTGTTTACTGTGTTATAATGACTTTCTTATATTTCGCTAACTGGAGTAGTGGCGTGATTCTACCAGTACACCATGGTTACATGTACTGATACAGTACTTGCTCTTTCTTTGTTTAGTACAGGGCATCTTCAGGCGGCTACTGACATACCTCAGTTAGGACATCATTGACCGGAACCGGATTCAAGGGTGAGTTAGTTCTTTCAGGCTGCCGTGGATCCATCGATAGTTTAGTCCATTCCTTTCGAACTCAGGCTATTTATTCTTTCAGAAATTTTCTTATGTTTAGTTTTTGGGTCGCACCCACTTTTCCCTTAGACTTGTTGATTGATAGAGTTTTGGTACAATGACTTTCAATTCTAGGGGTTGAATTTCCACGATAGTTGCTTGTTATTCGGAGTTTATGGGAACTCCTCATTTTATTTAGTCATTTAAACCTTCTTCTGTATCTTTAAATGGATTAGTTTCTTTAAGTTGCTTAGTTGGGTTGTAGTAATGGTTCTCCCACCGGTGGGTTAGTGAGGGTGCCAATCACGGTGGTTGGGGCCGTAACAAATTTAAATTATCATTATTATTTACTATGAAGAATGTACAAAATTTACATGATAATTCAAACAATCTACTCATATGTTATAGTGATAAAAATTAAACTGCACTTTTTAATGAGCATGAAAATATTTGATTCAATAGTTCAAAATGGAATAGGGGAAGTAAATTAGTACACGAAATAATTGGAGACAACATGAAATTGCTAAATTTAAACAATTTTTAGCTACACATAAAAAAATAAGGATAAAAAGTTGCTCATTTTGAACTCCGTAATACATTAATATATTATTTATGGGAGTAAAGTAATAGTCTTGAAAGTTGAATATTTATATAAAATTTAAAATAAATTTTACGATGATACAATATTTATTATTTTATTGTATTTCATCATTGATTTTCACTTTTATTTGAATTGTTTGTTAATATGTATTATATATAATATTTATTGCAATTTGTGTTATTTAGAAATTTAGAATAAAATATAATTTTATTTTAAATGAAAAATTTGAAAAGAATAAAATTTATATTACATAAAAATTAAATAGATTATAAAGTGATTATTTGCAAAAACAAGAAATGATTTATATTAATAAAATAAGAAAATAAAAATGAAATATAAATAATAATATAATATTGAGAAGAGAGAAAAATATTTTTTCTAGAGAATTGGATTGGAGTTAATTGTCTGGAAAAATAGAGAACCCTATATTTGGAGAGTAAAGTAGAGGGTAAGGTTTGATATGCCCTAAGAATTGGTAGGAATATATGATATCCTCTATAATTTTCTATCTCACTGAATTCTATGTGTGCATTTGAGGTACTCATCTGATGAATTCAATAAGTTGTTTTCTTGTTATTTGCAGGAAATGTTTTTTTCATAACTGAGAACATGAACTGTAGAGTACATGTTGATTTTCTTGATTGACATTTCTGTTTATATTTTTCTTGTAATAGTCGTAGATACTTCTTGTACAATGAAATAACTCTTCTATGTTTGAAAATGACATAGTTGAGCATGTTTTTCTAGTTGATAACTATCTTCTATTTATCTCCCACCCTGTAGCTGATTTTCATGGTAGACATCAACTACGTGGTGCATTTTTTAGAATCTCATTTGAGATAAGTGTGTGTGGTGTAGAATTTATTTGATCTCAACAATCCTTTATTCCTGAAGTTTTTCTTATCTTTTGTAATATATAATTAGATTTCATAATAGAATTTTTTTAATTGTTTCAAACTAAGCTTACATATGAATCTATGTATTGAACCCAAGCTAAGCATGGGCTTCTCCCAGCTAGTCGTTTAAAGATATGCTAATGGTAGGATTTTATAATTTATATCTAATTCTTGTCTCTTTGATAGTACTTTCATAAGTTTCATATATTTCTTCCTTACTTCCTCTACCTCTTTAAGCTCTTATATTGTCGCTAAAGAGTTTAGAGTGATAATACATTCTAGCCACTACTTGATGTACATAAATAAAATTGAGTATTGAAATAATTACTTGTTATAATTATACAAGTTTGGAGCCAAGTAATAATATACCTTTGAGGAAAAATTGGATCCCGAAGGGTATAATTGGAAGTCAGTTGCACCAGAGATTAATGATTTCTACTGGGAGGAGTTTAAGGTAAACTATACTATCAGTTATTTTGGTAACAGTTGATTTTATTACGAAAGTAAAACTGTACAACTCAAACAAGAACAAAAAAAAAACAAAATTGATGAAACATAACCTCTACAACTAGCTATAAGATAAACGTAGGTTTCGTCATATGCTACATCCAGAAAATGAGAAAATATTTAGGGATACAAGTTCATAGTTTCTAACAATGCTATCAATTTCCTATTGTTATAACTCTGATGAAACACCTTTTGGATAACTTGTCTAACTATAACTTTAGGTCTTCTTTGTGTGCCTTTGAACATATGTTGATTCCTTTCGATTCAAATATGGTATGCACTACCAGCCAAGACAATTTTATATATATGTACTTTGGGACTCTTGCCTTTCATTAAATTACTTGCCCAGTCTACTTCATCATTCCTTCCCATAGGGGCTCTTGTTATGCCCAACCAGTGCCACTGTAATAGCTTAGTCTAGTGTTTTCAAAAACGTTTTTGGGGCGAGTCCAAGGGCAAGTCTCGGGGCAAGGCGTACCAAAAGCACTCCAGGATGTAAATTTAAAACGTAGATCCATAAGGCATAAGTTCTAAAATTTGAGGCGTAAGCCTAGATCATAAAAACATAAGTCCTGGGTGTAAAAAAACGTAGGCCCGGGCATTTTGAATTTTTTTAAAACCTTTTTTGCATTAAATCATATTTTTTTAATTATTTGTGTAATGATATTTCTCAAATAGTAATTATAATACTTTTTTTCTTCATTATTGATTATTAATCTCAAATAAATATAATTTATATATATTATAGGTTATTTATAAAAAATTATTTGTAAAATTATGGAAAGGTTTACTTTTGCTTATTTTATTAGTAATAAAACTATAAAATCAAATATGTATGAGACTACGCTCTGTAGATCCATGGGACTTACGCCCCATGTCTCGGGGCTTACGCCTCGCGCTAAACTGTATAAAACGCCTCACCTCACGCCCCCGCCTTTTAAAACACTGGCTTAGTCCATATGTTGTGGGACAGACTACATCAAAAAACAAGTGATCTATAGTTTCGTTTGCCACTCCGTACATTGGACAACTCATATGATCAACAATTCCCCATCCAAGATACCTATCTCTGGTGCAGTATAGCCAAGTACAGAATGTAGGTCCATTTAGGTGGACTAGTACTAGCGCAAATTTATCCCTTGCATGAGACTTTGATAATTTCCTCTAAGCTTCACATATAATTTCTTAATAGAGAACTTGAGCATACTTCCTAGTTTAGCCATATTCATCCAAAATTCTTCAATATACTTCTTCCCTTTCCAGAACTTTTTCAACAACGTGCATGCTGCTTGTTTTGGTACATCATTTCATACCTAATTGTATCTCCTACTTCTATAATATTTGCGTACCCATTTTATCCATAATTCCAATTTAGCGTCATTTTATTAATGTATTTTATTCATCTACATTTTTTGTTATATCAATTCACGTGATATTTTTCTTCGACTTTTTAAAAAGAAGTGATTCCATTGGAATACTTCAATTCAAGGTTCCATAAAGGATAATTTTATGAAAAATTGTTCACTACAATACAAGGATATGTTATCTAAAGTATGATCCTCCGAGGAGAAAGGAAAAAATATCCCAAACACTATTCGAGAGAGTTGAAAGCCTCACAGTGATACTGAAGATTTTAAAACTAAATTTGTACAATGTTCAAAAAATCAACTAAGTGAAATATATGGTGAAGGATCTGGTCATTCACGCCATACTGGAGGCTCGAGGACTCACCGAGAGCATGCAATACAACTGGTACAATCTTTTTCATTTTGTCTAGTTATAGTTTCTTCAAAGTTATTCCTTATGTAGTAAGTTTGATTGATGTGATTTCAATTTTAGGAGATTGTACTTGGACGACCACCTCATCCATATGATCTTTTGAATAAGACGCATACCGAAGGAAACGATGAGTTTCTGGATCTGAAGTCTAAGACCACAAGTGTAAGTATTGTCAAAAATTGTTGATTATCTTTCTCAATTTTTGTAGCAGATTGTTTAATCATTCATTATGTTTATCCCAAAGATTAAGCACATGGTTACAATATTTAAGGATAAAAATGACGGGTGCCATGGTTATATTATATTGAAACTGAGATCCTTGCATTTCTATAAGTAATAGAAGGATCTTTGTTATTACAGAAAAATGCAGAGTTATTGTGAATCATAGAAATATACTAAAGACAAATGCCATGCGCACTTCCGTCCGTATTTACAATTTTCTCTTTTAAAATTACCCAATTCCTAGCCTTTCAAGTATGAACATAAACAATAGGTCCCCATGTAGCTATTACTAGATGTTCTAGATATTGTTGATGCTCCTCATATGCTATGAAATATAGCATTTATTCTATAATTGTGTGCTTACCAGAAACTATGGAAAATTTTATGTGGAATGTTTAGTATTCATTGGTAAACATATCCTACATATGAATTTTAGTTGACTGATGGAAAGCTTGGAACCATAATTTTGTGATTGCTTTGATCTATAAAACTATTCCTCTCATTATTACTTGGGGAAATTTGGAGAGTAAGATGTGGGATAAAGTATGGTACTGTATGTAGGTCAAGAAGTCCATAACCAACATTTCTTTTTTTTGGTAACTTATCACTTGTATTAATCACCAAGTAGGGAATTCAAGCATAACAACATCTCAGTTTGCTGTCTTGATATATAAAAAAAATTGCTCATATACATGATCTTTTGCTAGATATCTATGTATGCTAACTACATTTTAACATTTAGCTATTGGAACACAATACTCAATTTTTCTGAAGCCCTAATATTGGAACTACAATCTATTTTTCTTGCTAAATTGGTTGTATCTGTAAAAACCTGGAAATCTAGTAAGACCAAGCTAGAACCTAACAGAAACTAGTAAGTGAAACTAAAGCCTTATGTGTGAGCTTTTCAGTTGATGTTTGGTTTTAGGTTGTAAAACGAGTTTCCGAGCTTAGCTTGAGGTGTTTAGGGGTTAAACGTCAAGGTACGACTCCCCAAGGACCAATCAAGGGGTCCTTGAGGAGGACCCTTATAACACCCCAAAAACCTAATGATCTAAGCTAGAGCCTAACATGTAGTCTAGTAGCCTTAATGGGGTTAAACGTAAAGATAAGAGTCGTAAAATAATCTCCCCTACTTAATACTAAGGTTTTAGGACCTAAACGTCAAGGCATGACCCCCGCAAGGACCCCCCCCCCCAAGGGTCCATGAGGAGGACCCTAACAAGTTCACCCAAAACTGCCCAAAAGGGGTCACCGATGGATGGGCATCTAGGAATAGTAGATGGACCCACGCCCCATGGAAAGGGGTCAGGGGTCAAGGCCCCATTTTGGGAGTTGTAGACCTAACCTATGACTCAACAGCACGACTCGTAGGTCCACTCACGATCTGTTAGTGGTGGGCATGAGTCGTGGTTTGCAAACCTGCCTAGACTCGGTCAACAGGTGAATTTTTTTAGTTAATTTGTTTAGTTTTTAGTAGGGGTTGTCTAATATGGTAATTATATATAAAGTATTTTAAGTCCTTAAACACCCTATAAATTAATTATAACCCAAGACCCCAAATCAAAACCCAACTACTCTTCCCTCCAAGAATCTTCTCTCTAGAAACTCCATTGAAGAACCAAGAAGGAAACCAAGTTAGAGATTCAAGATGGGAGATTTTCAATAATAATTTGGGTGGATTCTACACCTAAGGTATGGGAGTTTTCATCCTTGGGAAGCTATCACCAAAGGAGCCCTTTCAAAAGCTTTTATCTCAATTCTAGAAAAAACTCAATTAGCTAGGGTTTCAACTCAACTCCATGGATTCCTTTCAAAGTTACTTTTAATGGTTGAATTGTGTTTGTTTATGAATGTAAGACTGATTTTATGTGATTTCAACTCAAATCCTTCAATAATCCATGAGACCCCCAATCCTAGCTATGGTTCTTCTTTACATTATGTAATGGTTTTGCAAATTGGTCCAATTGATTGAATGTGAGTTAATTATGATGAAATTGCATGATCTAAGTATGAATCTACATGTATACTTGATTATCCTAAGATTATATGATGAAATTGATATAGTCTAGGGTTTTGCCATGAAAGAGGCAAATTGAGGGTTAGAGTCGACCTTCTAAGATTGATGAACTTCTTCATGTAATGCCTTAGATTAGATAACCTAGACATGAATTGATTTAGGGTAAAGCTTCTAGACATGAATTGACTTGATTATGACTTATATGATGGATCGTGGTTGTGTGGTATTGAGATTGAGTTTATATGTTCTTATATGACTATAATTGATCAAGAATGAGGCATGAGGTTAGATTACCTTGAGAATTAGGTATACTTGATAATCATGTGAGGCATTTCTTGAGATTAAGGCTTGTAACAGGAAGAGGATTCCTAGGGCTTTAAGAGTGAAAGCTAAAATTGTTAAACTAAGGGTGTTAAGGCCTTAAGAAGAAGCCCTTTATGTATGTTGATTTTTATATGGCCATATTATGAAAAGACTACACCCACATTACCTATAATATGATCACATGAGTTCATGCATAAAGTGAATGTACTACCTGAGTCATGGTTGTATCTATGTTTCTTGTATTGAATGCTAGATGTATTGACTTAATATGACCCTTGAATGCAATATATGAGGTGTATGTATGATTATGATATTATATGCATGTTTATGAACACTTTGAGAGGGAAGTGTCTATGATGATAATGTTGTTGTTGTGTCACTGCAAGGACAATTACACACACACTCCATGCATAAACATGATTATGATGTATCAATGCTGTTAATTGAAAGTCTGATATGCACCTTAACACATTATTTTGCATGAAATGTACATGACCATGATGATCCTATTGTGTTTGATTGAAAGTCCATTATGAAAACACATGATCTTGGTGTTAAAGGTTTACATACGATTCTGAGGTTGAAAGTCCATTCTCACCTAACTGAATCTATGAGCTATATTATGAGTTGTATTGAACGAAGGGTAAAAGTGTCCCTTCACACGTGTAAATGCAATTCAAGACTAATTTTGTATAATTTGGGAATACTGCTTAGCACCAAGTGGATATGGAAAGTGAGGTAAAGTCCCTTCCGCCAATGCATGAGGTCGGGTCATCTAAAGTAAACTCATGAGATGGAAGCTCCTCCACCAATGCAAGAGGTCGGGTTTCTAGAAGCTATCTCCCTATCCCATAACTATATGCCCACATAGGTCTTTAGCTAGTGGATCCACCTAAAAGCTAAACATGTTAGTTCTACCTTAGGCAAGTAGGACACCTTCTTTCGATGTGGGGTTACATGACACTGGATTCCATGTAGCTCACATGGTCTATGTTGGTTAAGGCTATATTCCCTACATGAACAAGTAAAATGAACAAATGACTTGAGAAAGTCACATGAAAAAGTAACATGAACAAATGACTTGAGCAAGTCATATGAACTATTAACATGAACAAGTACATGGGTTATTTACTATGGTTTCTCAAGAGGTTCTACTTACTGTGAATGGGGGTATGATACTTCATTCATACATTTCACAAGTAGACTTTGAGAGTGGGCATGGTAGGTTTCCCTTATGAAATGATGAATATGAGTTGTGCATGCTTTATTATGAATTATGGACATGAACATGAATATGACTATGGGCTATACCTATGACTTCTTAATGAGCATTACATAGTGTGAGTGGGGGTATGGGACTTCACTTATACATTTCACAAGTATACTTATATGGGAGTTGTGGTGTGGTTTCCTTATGCTATGAAGATATATGAATTTATGTATGCATGATATGGATTGTTGTTATGAATGACTTTACTTATTACAATTTATGAACATGAATGGCTCTTTCTCTATATGTGTTGGCAATGGATGAGGTCAAGGTATGTTATGCATTATCATGGTGGCCTAGAAGTGATACTTAGTGTAGATAGGATTATGGGGTCCTAACTATGCATTGCACAAGTAGAGCTCAAGGTTGCTTATGTGATGATTACTTGATGATGAGATGATCTTGATATTTGACTATGTATTATGCTATTATTGGAGACTATGTATTGTGAAGATTGGGATATGTATAATGCTTATGTTGGAGACTATGCTTGTAATTATGATGATATCTCTTATGCTATGATGAATTGTATGTGAGTTGCTTTATGAGTTGCATTCTCCAACGATTTCAAATATGATGTTCAAAAATGACATATAGCATGGTTTCGAATGAAATGTCCCTTTTATGCATATTTTCCGGATTTTAATTCATGGCTTCCATACTTAGTACTTTTTGTGCTAACCCCATCTTTTTACATTTTCTATAAGTGTAGGCTTTGGAGATATTGGATTCCATTCTCGTGGTTAGGACTCTAGTAGATCAAGAAGAAGAAGATTAGTGAGTCCTCATTATATTCGAGGGCTCAACCATATGTCCCTTATGTCTTTACTTTCATCTTTTAGACTTATGTAAGGGCTGTGTCACTAGGACTGTATTTGAAGAGTTTTATTCCAAGTTGATAGATGGTTTGAGACATAGTGTCATAGATTCTTTCATTTTTATAAAAGACTTCGATCGTAAAGAAAAGTTTTAAATTCCGCACTATTTTTCCTATGCTCTTATGTTCAAGATATGCTATGAGGCTTGTATGTGACCCCTTCGGGGTCATGTATGCTGTGTTACTTCTAGGGGTTAATCCCGGGTTGTGATAAATGTGGTAGCAGAGCATAAGGTTTTTGGGATGGTTTTAGGATGTCTCAAACCACATCTAGTAGAGTCTTGTTCATAAATGTTAAGCGCGCCATATTTTATGAATAAAAGGCTATCGGATGTTAGGGAACTTCAATTCTTCATTCTCTAAGTCGTGCCCTAGAGCTTTGCTTAATTAGGTCTTTCTCCTAATGTGTGCCCTATGGTTTTTCAAATTATGACTACTTCAAGGGCTCATGTTGAAAAGAATAAGGAAAAAAATGTGGAGCGAGAGGTTCTTCTCCAGGCTCCTATTGTCCCTATAAGGGATTATGTGTCTAATGAGAAGGTTAGGCATCATTTTCTATTATTGACTCAAGTTGGGAAAAAGATTCTGGAATTCTATGGGTCAAAAATAGAGGAAGATCCTTTAGAGTTTATATGTGAGATACCTAGTGTGTTGAACCTTGTAGGAATAATTCCGGTAGTACTTGCCTTCTATGACTTGATAAGTTGGGCATGATGAGTTTTTATGTTGTCCTTAGTCTACATGGGTGAATTGTGGTTATATGTGTATATTGGTAGAACCCAACTTAGCCATAATTAGTTTTAGGGTGTGTTGGAGGATTTGGTGAATAAGGATGTTTTAGTGATGCCTAGAGATGTTGAGTAAGTAGACTCTTCTAAAGGAGGACAAGAAGAGTAATTCTCTGTGGTTTAAAATCACCTTGTGTGGTGGATGTGAAAAGTTGACTAATAACTTGCTCCAACCTTAGAAGTTGAAAGAATTGGTGCTTAGAAATGTCTAACTAGGTATACTCCCAAGGGAGAGATAATGTGCTTAGATAGCAAGGTTGTTGAAGTGTGCTAGATGTTCATGATCTAGATTGGCTTAGAAATTCTCATCTTAAGAGGTGTGGTGAGCTTGGTAAGGTTTAGTCCCGGTTTGGTAGGCTCATATGAGACTTGGGGGGGGGGGGGGGGG
>JAJOOH010033062.1:0-13862 GCA_029582605.1 Solanum gracilifrons
TATATATCACAACTAAGATATATATATATAACACAATAAGCTCAACATTCACAGTCAAAACAAAACCACTATTCATAAAACAGTCACAAGAGGTAGGTATGGAAATAGCTCACTCCCACCCAATAAAAAATAAGCAGTTGTTCTCAAATGCAACCAAAACAAAATTAGTATAAAATGAATAATAGAGAGGGAGGGGAGAAATCATCCTGCCAGGCTAAGCCTGGGTGAAGTTTTCATCTCATCAACATCATCTGTCGGGGCATCAGTACCCGGTATCTCATCAACCTTGGCTCCACTGGAAGCCACCATCAAAGTATCCCTCAGGGAGGCCTATCTAGCTGTCTCGAACATGGAACCCTCTAAGTCATCCAGGTCCTTATAAACATTATTTTTAGGCACACCAAGTTGCTCCTCATTTGTCTCGGCCTCGGACTCAACAGCAGCAACATTAGCCCTAATCTCATCTCTGGTGGTAGCCGGAGGCACCTCAGAATAGGCTGGAATATCTGCACTCTTGGTCATCTTGGATCTCCACTATCCCAAATAGTAAGGTGAAATCGGTGGACTTCAGCTGGTCCACATCTTTTGTCAATCCAATAATGTCAGCCTTCAAGGTCGCCACCTCATCAGTAGCACCCTATCCTCTCTCACATACCTCTACTCTCGCCGTAAGGGCATCAATCGAGGCCTCCAGAGGTTTCAATGTAGCAGTGAGAGATCTCTTAATAATCCTACAAACTGCGGCCTCTAGTCGGGAACACGTACATCGGTGGACTAGGCCAAATGCCCCATCTTATACAGCATCGCCAAGGTGATCGAAGGTCTAGAGGCAGAACTACACGCAGTAGATATAGGAGGAGGGGGAGTAGAAAAAGTACTAAGAGTGTCGGAAGTAGCGGAGCTAGAAGTACCTGAAGGTCCGATGGCCGGAGTAGGTATAACTGCCTCCGCAGGTAGTGCCTCAATATAAATTTCTGGGGATGTGTCCACTAGAGTTGCTCTCCTCCTGTCAGAATCATCTCTCATGTACTTGGCCTCTATATGCTAGATGTCGATAGAAGATATGGGTGTAATTCCAACATCCCTCTTCTCATCACGTGGAACTTTGGCCCGTCGACATAGTTTGGTGATCAACACTGTAAAAGGAAGAGACGGCTCGCGCTTCTTGGCCTTTATGGCCATCTCCTACTCAATGATCAAACCCAAATTTATCCGCTTCCAGGCTATGAAATATCCAAGACAAGCCGCCTTTGGTTGGCGGAGAATGGACTCATTTTGTGAAGGCATGATCGTGTTGCTAATGAACCCAAACCAATATCTAGTAGATACATTGATGTCCTTCTTCTCTATCGGCGCTCCGGCCTCAATCTACCTTAGGGTGGTGTCAGAAATCAAGGGTGCTAGCCAACCCTTGAGGTCATCCAGAGTCTGTGTCTGGATCATACTCTGGTAGTCATGCATGAATCTGGTAGAACACTCAAACACAACATTTATATCATCGGTTCAGCATTTTACTTTCTTGCCTTGAACTACCGCAGACTCTACTGGTTTGAAGGCACTAGCCTTCTTCTTCTCCTGAGGCACCAAGTCACTATATGCAGCATAGAACTCCCGGACCCATGTAGGAATGTATGGGCACGGGTCTTGGTGAAGACCTCAAATCTGTGGAACTTGAGAGTGTCCCACACAGATGGATGTCTGACCACCAAACCATCTGTGGACAGTCTCTTCTCCTCTAAAGTGGTCCTCAATCCTTCAGCCTTTAACCGGTTGAGTGACCGAGGAGGAGGACCCTGTTCTGGTGGTGCCGGGACCGTTGTATGTGCTGGAGCTGGAGGATTAGGAGTCTGAGCTGTCGGGATCCTAGACGAATTATGCATCGCCTTGGAGTGAAGCTCTACTCTCCAGGCTTGCAGTAATTGATCTTCCTCAGGCTCAGAGAAAGAAGCCTAAGAATCATACGACTCTCTCTCACTGTTGGAGTTGTACTTCGATGTCTCAGCTATAGGCACCTTACCCTTTCCCTTTCCTCCATTTGGAGGTAGCTTCTTGGCATTCGCATTGGAAGCAGTTGCTTCCTCATTTATGATGACTCTGCGTGCCCACTTTTGGGGTGGCATTCCACTATCAGTCAAATTGGTTCTAGCCATTCCTGCAAACAACAAAGACAAACATTAGAAAAAATGTCAGAACAGTGCTAAAAATATTTTGTAGAATGACTCGCTGAACCGTTTGGTGAGTCACCGAGTTACTTTGGCGAACCAGATCGGGCTCACCGAAAGTTATAGAACAAAATTTTCAAAGATTCAAGACAGGTCGGCGATGTCTAGGGCCATTAACTGAGTCACTGACACCAATCGACGAGCTAGAAGTAGCTCGCCGAAAGTTACAGTGTACTTAAGGATTAGAGGCGTGGAAGGGTGATCTAGAAGGCCTTTCAGTGAGCTCAGGTGTATCACCAAAATTTATAGACTCAAACTCACCAATTTATGGAAATTCAGGGTGATATGTGGGGGGTTTGGTGAACCGCCGAACCACTCGACGAGCCCAACTTGGCTCGCCAAATGGCACTTCGTGCCAGTTTTCTAACCCATTTTTCAAAATCAAACCCACAGCCCCCAAAAACAATATTAAAAACATACATTGCCAAATTCAATCAAGACCCATACTACCCATGCCCTCGGGGTACTCAGACTTCCCCTTTTTTGGCCAAGATTGGCCATTTGACGTCTTTTGCCCTGAAGAAAAATGTCAAACGCTCCATCATTGAGAAAAATACGTCAGTTAGCACAATCCGGGGTTACTAGGACTTTACCCCCACTAGACCCAACACAAATTGGCTGCAACCTAATAATTAAGACTCGATTTAATCAAGCACAGCACAGGAATCGATCAAATACGCATAATTAAGCACTAATTTAACTCATTATGGGAAATCTGACAATTAAACAACGATTAAATCATGCTACCCAACAACAATCAACAACAAATTACCGATTACATTCCAGTTCTACCACATATGGAGTTTGGGCTTCGAAAAAACCAACCTTTAATGCCGAAGATGAAATTTGTAAAGCTAGGTGACAAAGTTCCACAATCCCGAGCAAATATTTCACAAGGTATAATGGTTAAAACACAAGAATACTAAGGATCTAAAGTCGAGTGAGAGGGTACGGGAGTTGAAAAGATAAGAAAGTAAAAGGATTTTGAAATTTTAAATCGTTTGGCCTTTAAAACCTTTCACTTCGCGCTTCATTCAGTTGTATAAGTCGTGCCCAATGAACCACTCGGTGATGCATCGAGTGTTATTTTACCTCGCCGAGTTTTATAGGACTCCCAGCAATTTGGGGGTTCAATCGGTGGACAAAGTCGGGCTCACCGACCTGTTAAGCGAGTTGTTGATTGATCATATAGCCCTCTGAGTTTTACAGAGTTCCCCTTCAAGTTGGGTGTTTCCAACGGCAGTCCAAGTCGGGGATCACCGACCTCTTTGGCGAATCACCGAAAGGACTTTTGTTAGCCAAAGTACTTATTTTTTCCAAAACTTTTCACTTTTCAACCTACCCAGTTGATGAATCTGAGATTTGGACTCATTTAGGGCGTTATTTGTATAGATTTAGTGTCCTCATATGCTCATTTTGTGCCAATAATGGATGTAAAGTCCTTGATTTTCAGGATTATGGTTTAAGGAGCAAAGCATGGACACTAAGTTGCAAAAGGAACAATAGAGTCTGGTGATTACCAAGTCCATTTGGCGAGTCGCCGAGTGGCCTCAATGACCTCTTAAAGTTCGAGTGTGCTAAGCCCTGAAAGAAAAAATCAAATTGGCAAGAGAAAGAGCAGTCGGAAGATCGTCGAGTGGTTCCGCGATGCAGTGTTAGATCGCCCAAAGTTACAGACCTGGAGGATTCTGAAGGACAAGGCAAAAAGGGTGATGGAATGGATCAAAGGGTGGATCGGCGAGACAGACTTACTACGCCGAATGACTCTTCGCAACATATTTTTGGCGTCTATAAATACATTTTTGAACATTTAGTTTAGTATGAATTATCAATTCTGTAACCATTTTCTATGAAATTTTAAATTTTTAGAGTTTTTTGGGAGTTTTAAACTAAGAGACAAGTTTTCCTTAACTTTGAAGAATTGAAACTTTTCACCTTTGAGAAATTGAAAGTGAGTCTTTGAGATTCTTCAATTTGATAATGATTTTTATCTTTTTATGATGTCTAGCTAAAACCCCAATTCTTAGGGTGTGATTATGTGATTATGGGCTGATTTAGCTAATGGGTGTTTCTAATTCTTAGTGTAATTATTGTTTAGAAGTGAGTTCAATCATTTATTGTGGGTTAATTTAGGAATTGAAGTTGCAAATGTGATTCCACATTTGAGTTCTTGGCTTACTCAAGAGAGAGGTCATAAAACTAAGGTATTTGATTAATGGTCTATGGGTATAGGGTTGGCCTGGGTTCAGCGAGAGAGAGTGAATGGACTAAGGTGTAGGTTGTTCTTATTTTGCATGCTTGTTGATGTTCGAGAGAAATCGACTTGATTTGGGGTAAATTGTTCGAGAGAAAGTTTACCTTTTCTATAGCCTAGCTTACTCACTGATTTTCAGCAGTGTCCTAATAGTTGCAACTACCCATTTGTCTATAATAGCATGTAATCGGATCACATCCCAAGAACCGACCTTATTTTTTATTATTTTGTGTTATTTGTTGCTACTGTAGTTGATAACTGAAACCGAAACCCCCTTTATTTGACATTCGTGTCACCCCCTGATTTGAATTATGTTTTATTTGATAATATCTATTCTTATGACTGATTAGAACATGTTTGTACTTTACTACTGAATCTTTAACACTTACCGCTCCCTATGGGATTCGACCCCAACTCATTTAGTTGGGTTATTATACTGATTAACGATCATTAACGCTTAGAATCGAATGAAGTGTCTTTGAAACATTATTAATCAAAATGGCATCGCTGCCGGAGAGTGGTATTGGTTAAGATTCTTTGGTTAAGTTGAATTTTATTCTTTTTAGTCATAGTTGAATCTACTTACTTTCAGTTTTCGCTTTCATGTTGCTTGTTTAGAATAGAAGAAAGAAGCATGTCTTGTAGCAACGGTGACCAAATGGATCACCCTCCTTTGAGAATGATGATTCTTAGGGATAACATCCTAAGTTTCAGGCAATTGGAGGTTGAGTCAATCCATGAGTTGTGGCTAAGATTTAAGTCACTACTGTTTCAATTCCCATCTCATGGAATCTTAGATAAAATGCTACTTGACTGCTTCTACAGAGGTCTTGGTTCAGAGAATAGAGGATTGGCTGACCAAATTTTTCCAGGTGGTCTCACACCACTACCCTATGCAATAGCAGCCCAACTCCTTGATCATATGGACAAGACCAACAAGGAAACTGAGAAGGACCAGATTTTGGCCACATTGTTGACTCAGCTGGATATTGTGGCCAAACAGATTATAGAATTGGAGGTACCGTACAAAAAGAAAGATCGGTACATTCCCCCTCATGAGTGTAGAAATTTCAAGAAATACGAGTGTGGACAAACATAAGAGATGCTCTCACTCATTCTTCACAAAGTCGAAGAACACGACAAAGTGTTGAATGAGATAAAAGAGACTGTCTCATTGCTGAATCAGATGACTGCTTCCTATTCCATGTCTAGTCAGCTACTCAAGACCCAAATGGGTCATGTGTTGTCTCTTCTCTACCCCACAAATCAAAATGACTAGGGAATTGCATCGTGCCATGACGTTAACTAAGTCTCTTCTTGGGAGGCAACCCAAGTTTTACTACTTTCATTTTCTTTTTGAAATAATCGTGTGTTAATTTTGCAGGTTGAAGTGTAAAATGTGTTTGAAAAAGTGCAAATTGGCGAGCTTAATGTCCAGTCTGCGACTCACCGAAAAGGTTGGCGAGCCCGACTTGGAACACCATTGGACTCAAGAATTTCCAAGGTTGGAGTCTGTAAAACTCGGTGAGCTTAGGAGAAAATTAGCTTTGTCGACCGCTTGGACCCCCATATTAACTGGAGGTCCTATAAAACTCGGCGAGGTAAATTCCCACTCGACGTGTCGCTGAATGGGTCGCCGAGCAAAACAAATGTCGCCGAAAGGGCAAGAACTGGATGGTTTTAAATGCCAAAGGTTTATACTTTCAAACTCTTTCCCATTCCCCCACTTTTCAACTTCCCAAACTCACACCCGCACTATATTTTCCTATATTTTTGCATTATTATCATTTTCTAGTCGTCGATTGTGTGTTTGGAGTTGGATTCCTTTGCCGCCTAGCATTTCAACTTATTTATTCGACGTAAAAGGTTGGTTTTCCAAACCCCAAACTTGTAATTAGCATTTTTTACTCATTTGCCATTGTTCTTATCTTAGTGATGTGTGCTATGCCTCTCTGATCTGTAATTATATGCTTGTGTGCCTATTTTAATTTGAATATCGTGCCTATAATGCCTAACTATTGATTTCCCGAGATTTGCATGCCTTAAAATTGATCAAAATTGTTGGGTTGTGCTAATTTGTTGTTAGGTCTAGTTGGGTTAAGTCTAAGTAACTCGCATATGTGCTAAATGATGTATTTTGCTTGATGATGAAGTGTTTGATGTCATTCTTAAGGGGTAAAATCGTCAAATGGCAAAATTTGGCCAAACCGAGAGAAGTTTGAGTATCCTGGGAGCATGGGTGTAATGGGTCTTAGTTTAATTGAAGGTGTGCATGTTTTCACTTTGTTTTCAAAGAGTTGCAGCATTTTAATTTGAATATCGTGCCTATAATTCCTAACTGTTTATGGGATGTTGATTGTATATTGCACAAGTATACCTTAGGGTTACTAATGAGATGGTTTTGTTATGTTACAATGACTTACATGATAAATATGTTATTGACATGTGTTTTACACTAAAAGTGCATATTGATTCTTAAACTTGTCAAAGAGCATGACTTCAACTAAAATGTCCTTTTTAGCATATTTTCAATGATTTTATGCATGGCATTGAAGTGTTCTTCTCTTGAGACAAGCTTGGCTATTCTTTTCCCCAAAGCTTGTGATGAGTCTCCATGGATCTGAGGACGAGTATTATGTTGATGTTTCATTTCTTTTCATTATGTTAGACTTTCAGTTTTCTATTGTAAGGGTTGTGACCCTACCTTGAGACTTTGATTTTATTAGATGGGTTATGGAGACTATGTCTAGACTTCTCTCGATTTTGTGAAAGACTTTGATTACAAAGAAATTTTTAATTCTGCATTATTTCTATGGCTTTATGTTTATGATTGTGCTAAGGGCTTGTATGAGACCCCTTCGGGGTCGAGTACGCCGTGTTACTTCTAGGGAGTACCCTTGGGATGTGACAAACTTGGTAATCAGAGCACAAGGTTTAGAATGATTCTACGATTAAGTCTAATAAGCCACATCTAGTAGAGTCTTGTTTATGAGTGTGAAGCGTGCCACATTTATGAATTAGAGGCTATAAGATGTTTTAGGAAATCTCACTTCTTTCATTATTCTTTAGTCATGCTTTAGAGTTTTAACTCTATGAAGTCCTTTTTCCTAACCCTTTTCTTGTGTCTATAGGATATTAATACAAGAAGGGCGAATGCAAGGAGGATAGAAGAGGAGAATGTGAATGAGGGAGTTCCTCCCCAAGCTCCTCAAGATCCTCAAGCTCCTTTTGATGAGAGGGCTATGACTAATGTAGAAATAAGGTCGGCTCTTCAAGTATTGACCCAAGTCGTGACAACTCAAGCTCAAGCCATGACAACTCAAGCCCAGGCTATGAAGGCCTAAGCCAACTGAGATGTTGGGCCTCGTGTGAACCCTAATATGAGAACCGTGGCTTCAAGGTTGAGAGATTTAACAAGGATGATCCCTCTTATGTTCTTTGATTCCAAAGTGGAAGAGGATCCATAAGGGTTTATCGATGAGATCTATAAAATGCTTGACGCTATGGGAGTGTCTTCACAAGAAAAGGTAAAATTATCCGCCTACCAATTGAAGGATGTGGCTCAAGTATGGTATGAACAATGTAAGGGTGACAGACCCGTGGGAGAGGGCCCTTTAGATTGGTAATTGTTCAAGTCATCCTTTCTTTATAGATTATTTCCCCTAGAGTTAAGGAACGAAAAATGCAAGAGTTCATAAATATTTGACAAAGGGGTTTGAGTGTGAAGTAATATGCCCTTAAGTTCACTCAATTGTCCAAATATGCTCCAACATTGGTGGAGGACTCTAGGGCCAAGATGAACAAATTTGTTATGGGGATATCCGACTTGGTAGTCAATGAATGTCGTTCGGCAATGCTCATTCCAAGTATGAATATTTCACATCTCATGGTTCATGCCTGACAAATTGAGGAGCAAAAGCTTAAGCAAGCAAATAGAGAAGTAAAGAGGACTAGACTCGATGATGGAAATTCTTCCAAGGGTAAATTCGAGGGTCAAGGTAGACCAAGGTTCAAGAGAAATATCTCCAACCAAGGCTCCTCTAGGGCTCTAAGGGCCAACTAAGACAAGGTGTCTAGACCTAAGTATCAAGGAGGCAATGGTGGTGGATCTTCTATGGTGAGGCCTACATATGCTAAGTGTGGTAAGAAACACGAGGGTAAATGCCTTGTTGGCACAGATGGTTGCTATGGGTGTAGGAAGAGTGGTCACATGATGAGAGATTGTCCCATGCTCAAGGTCCAAGGAATAGAGAACAAGCAAACCCCTCCAAGTGGTTCAAATTCTGATGCTCCCAAGGAGAATCGCTTTTATGCTCTTCAAGCTAGAGGTGATCAACAGAGCTCCCCGGAAGTGGTTACGGGTATGTTGCAAGTTTTTCTTATTGATATTTATGCATTATTGAACCCCGGTGCCACTCTATCTTTTGTGATGCCCTATGTGGCAATGAGGTTTGATGTTCCTCCGGAAGAGTTACTAGAACCTTTTTCGGTTTCTACCCCGGTGGGTGACTCCATGGTGGCTAAGAGGGTGTATAGAAGATGTCTCATTTCCTTGACCCATATAGTTACTCTTGTTGACTTGGTAGAACTTGACATGTTAAATTTTGATGTCATTCTTGGTATGGATTGGTTGCATGCATGTTATGCTTCTATTGATTGTAGAACTTGGGTGGTCAAATTTTGATTTCCGAATCAGCCTATTTTAGAGTGGAAGGGTGGAAATTCAATACCTAGAGGTCAATTTGTTTTTGTCTTAAATCTAGAAAGATGATCTGAAAAGGGTGTGTCTACCATATTGTTAGGGTGAAGGATGTTGAATCTGAAACCCCTCCTCTAGAGTCAGTTCCGATAGTGAATGAGTTTCTGGAAGTTTTTCCCGATGATTTGCCCGGTATTCCTCCCGAACGGAAAATAGATTTTGGTATTGACCTTATCCCGGATACACAACCTATCTTTATTCCTCATTATAGAATGATTCCGACGAAGTTGAAGGAGTTGAAAGAGGAACTAAAGGATTTGCAAGACAAGGGTTTTATTCAACTAAGCATCTCTCCTTGGGGTGCTCCGATATTGTTTGTAAGAAATAAGTATGGAACTCTTAGAATGTGTATCGATTATCAGCAATTGAATAAGGTGACAATTAAGAAAAAGTATCCAGTTCCTAGAATTGATGACTTATTTGACCAACTTCAAGGGGCTAACTGTTTTTCCAAGATTGAACTACGTTCGGGCTATCACCAATTAAGGGTGAGGGATGTTGATATTCCCAAGACGTCATTCCGAACTAGGTATAGGCACCATGAGTTCCTTGTAATGTCATTTGGCCTAACAAATGCCCTGGCGGCATTTATGGACCTTATGAATAGGGTTTTCCGACAATATCTTGACATGTTCATCATTGTGTTTATCGATGATATTTTGATATATTCTAGAAGTGAGGGTGACCATATGGACCATTTGAGAGTTGTGTTGCAAGTCCTCAAGGATCATCAATTATTTGCAAAGTTTAGTAAATGCGAGTTTTGGCTAAGGTCTGTGGCATTCCTAGGTCACATTGTGTCAAGCAAAGGTACAGAGGTAGATCCGAAGGAAATGGACTCGGTCAAGAGTTGGCCTAGACCTCTATCACCAACCGATATTAGAAGTTTTTTGTGTTTGGCCGGCTACTATAGGAGGTTTGTTGAGGGATGTTCCTCTATTGCTTCTCCTTTGACGGCCTTAACTCGAAAGAAGGCTAAATTTGTGTGGTCAGAAGCTTGTGAGAAAAGCTTTCGAGAATTGAACGATAGGCTTACCTCTGCTCCGGTGTTGACCTTGCCGGAGGGTACCGATGGTTTTTTGTATATTGTGATGCCTCTAGAGTGGGTTTGGGATATGTCCTTATGCAACATGGGAAAGTAATTGCCTATGCCTCAAGGCAACTCAAGGTACATGAGAAGAACTATCTAACTCATGATCTTGAATTGGCAGCGGTAGTATTTGCTTTGAAAATGTGGAGACATTACTTATATGGGGTGCATGTTGATGTGTTCACTGATAACAAGAGTCTTCAATATGTTTTTACCCAAAAAGACTTGAATCTCCGACAAAGAAGGTGGTTAGAACTTTTGAAGGATTATGACATGAGTGTCATTTACCACCCCGGCAAGGCCAATGTAGTTGTGGATGCCCTAAGTCGATTGTTCATGGGTAGTATGGCCCATGTAGAAGATGAAAAAAAGGAGTTAGTTAGTGATGTTCATAGGTTGGCCCAGTTAGGTGTCCAACTAGTGGATTCCACCAAGGGTGGTGTCATGCTCCACAATGGTTCCGAATCATCCTTTGTTATGGATGTAAAGGCAAAGAAAGACCTTGATCCTATTGTAGTTGAATTGAAAGAGTTGGTACTCAACAAGTTCGTTGTGGCTTTCTCCCAAGGGAGATGAGGTGCTAGGAACCAAGGTAGATTATGTGTTTCGGATGTTAACGGCTTGAGAGAGCAAATTTTAGATGAAGCTCATGGTTCGCGGTATTCTATTCATCCAGGAGCCATCAAGATGTACTGTGACTTATGGGAAGTCTATTAGTGGAATGATATGACGAAGGATATAGCGGATTTTGTAGCCAAATGTCCAAATTGTCAACAAGTCAAGGCCGAACACTTAAGACCAGGAGACTTTTCTCAATATATAGATATTCCCACTTGGAAGTGGGAGGATGTGAATATGGATTTTATTGTGGGTTTGCCTCGTACCCAAAGGCAACATAATTCTATTTGGGTCATTGTGGATAGAATGACAAAATCCTCCCACTTTATTCCCGTCAAGGTTTCCTTTTCGATGGAAGACTATGTCAAATTGTACATCAAAGAGATAGTGAAGTTGCGTGGAGTTCCTTTATCTATCATTTCGGATCGAGGTACTCAATTTACTTCACATTTTTGGAAGGCATTCCAAAAAGGGCTTGGTACTATGGTTAAGCTTAGCACGACTTTTCATCCCCAAACCGATGGTCAAGCAGAATGTACTATCCAAACCTTAGAAGATATGTTGAGAGCATGTGTGATTGACTTCAAGGGTAGTTGGGATGACCATCTTCCATTGATAGAGTTTGCCTACAATAATAGTTACCACTCAAGTATTGTCATGGCTCCATTTGAAGCATTGTACGGTAGGAGGTGTAGATCTCCGGTTGGGTGGTTTGAAGTAGGTGAAATTACTCTACTTGGTCCCGAATTAGCTTATGAGGCCATTGAAAAGGTTCGACTCATTAGAGAGAGGTTGAGGACAGCCCAAAGTCGACAAAAGTCTTATGCCGATGTTAGGGGAAGGGATCTAGAATTTGAAGTCAATGATTGGGTCTATTTGAAAATCTCACCTATGAAAGGTGTGATAAGGTTTGGCAGGAAAGGGAAACTTAGTCCCCGGTATGTGGGCCCTTATCAAATTTTGAACCGTATTGGGAAAGTTTCTTATGAGTTAGACTTGCCAAATGAATTGGCTCCGGTTCACTCGGTACTTCATGTTTCTATGCTCAAAAAGTGTATTGGTGATTCGATATCCATCATTCCTTTAGAAGGTTTGGGAGTTGATGAGAGTCTTTCATATGAAGAGATACCGGTAGAGATCTTAGACCGGCAAGTTAAAAGGTTGAGAAACAAGGAAGTATCTTCCATAAAAGATTTATGGAGGAATCATTTAGTTGAGGGTGCTACATGGGAGGCCGAGGCCGATATGAAGTCCCGCTATCCTCATTTTTTTCCTTCTACTCCTACTCAAGCTTGAGGTAAGTAGTTCCTCTTGAGTTTTAGTGTTTTGGGAGTCATGTGTGCTATTTGAGGTTTTTCATGATTACCTTATGTTATGCATGTTCTTGATGAAATTCATGTTTAATGATAAAATGAGTTTTCATAATTTATGTGTTTCCTCATGTTGTTGTGCATTGTAGTATGATGTTGCATATTTGACTTCATGGGATGTGTTGATGAACATGCTTCATTATGTTTTTATGAGATGACATATTGGCTCCATGATGTTGTGTTGAGCATGCTTTTGATGGAGAAGGTAGTTCCTCCTATGAACATGAGAAATGTTAAATTTCATGCATTTTGGGTTGGTAGATGTAGTTCCTACTTCCCTATGTTGCATTGATTATGTTTGAAATGGAGTTGAAGTTTCCTTCTTTGAATAGTGTACATTGTGAATAGTGTATCTTTGAGTTGTGAATTATTTTGGTGTTTCATGGATGATGGGCTGCTAGTCTTGAGTATTTATTCTCCTTAGGTGCCTAAGTCATCATTCGAGGATGAATATTCCCAAGAGGGAGATAATGTAACACTCCGAAAAACTAATGAACTAAGTTAGAGCCTAATACGTAGTCTAGTAGCCTAAATGGGATTTAGCATAAACATAAGAGTTGTAAAATAACCTCCCTAAGTTAGTACAAGTGCGTTAGGAACTAAATGTCAAGGCATGACCCCCTCCCCCCAATGGACCAACCAAGGGTCCTTGAGAAGGGCCTTGATTTGCAGCCAAAAAGCTGCCTGAAGGTAGTCACCCACGAAATGGGCACCCATGCCCCGTGGGTGGACTCACACACCGCATATGGGGGTCGTGGATCGAGGCTAGACTAACCCCAAATCTCCAAGTCTCTGAAAGAAACTATGAGCATGCAGTAAGGTTCGTAGACCCACTCACGCCCTGAAGAATATACCCAAATAGATTACATAGATTATGAACTAGACAGTGATGATAGTATATATGAATTTGAGGCACTTGAAAATGAAATATCTGAAATTGAAATAGAAGAGAATATCGATGACTGAAAAAGACGTACAAATAATAAAGAAAGAAGAGTATACAAATGAAGAATCTACAGAACAAAAAGTATATTATGTTGAAGACTTTTGACATACTCCTGCATATATATTAGATATAGGATATATCTACACATAATAGATTGTATATTTACAATCTATTATGTGTTCTTTTTGACTTACTACATAATATTCTTCTTTTTGTCTCTTAAATATATTTCGTATTAATGGTAATTTAAATATTTTTTCTAATTGATTCGTTCATAATACATTTTTTCTAGGGGTATTATCTATGTTACTGATTGATTCGTTCATAATACATTTTTTCTAGGGGTATTAATCTTATAATTTCTTTTATATTTTCTAACATAAATTCTATGTTTTCTATGTCGTGAGTTTGTTGGAATGCTTCTATATTTTCTTTTATTAGATTCCCTTATAAAGTAATATCTACTATGGTTTGGTGCCAATATTCTAAGTATTCTTGATTGATCATTAATCTGAGTACTGAATTTCTAAATCACTTAGATTAAACTCTATGATTTCATTATTTATTCTATTTATTTCGTCCATTTCATACCATATCTGATTT
>JAJOOH010033065.1:0-18865 GCA_029582605.1 Solanum gracilifrons
CCCCCCCCCCCCCCCCCCGCCCCCCAAGTTTAAAACCCTAATTTCCCTTCTATAAATACCCTTTCTTATTCATTGTGTGGGGTTGGAGAAAATATTGAGGCTTAGCAGGCATTTGAGAGAAAGAAATACGCTTGAACCATGAAGTTCTTAAAACTACATATAGATCGGAATCGAGATTTCGATCAGCCTTTGTTCTCGTTCCTTTGTTTTGTTCATTCAAGGTTCTTTGAGTCGTGCTTTGTCGGTGGGAGCTCGTCGTCTTCAAGCTCGTTTTCATCTCAGTCACTGCCCCTAAGAAGGTAACACTTTTTTCGTTTGCAGCATTCTCTTTGTCTCTGCTTCTATCTCGATGTGATATTTTTTATGCCAGAAAAGCTTTGTTACATGGTTGTTTGTTATTAGTTATAGTTGGTTTGTTAAATGTCTCAATGTGATATGTTCGTTCTTATGTGATTTCATGATTTGGCAAGTCAAAGTTTTTTGGCCAGTTTGCACCTAATATTGATGTTTTCGGGCATATCTCTGAGTTCTGTTCGTCACTCTTTCTTTTAACTCTAATGTTTGATGTCTTTAGGTCTGTGTTGCTTCGTTTGTGCCTTTTAAGTATCAGGTGTGTTGTGTTTAGCTTATTACTGTTTAATTAAGCATGAGTTCTCAAATCAACTTATCTGGTTAACATATATGGTATAGTCGCATGTTTGCTCTAATCTTTTAGTTTTATCTATTTCTTGAATGTCTATTGTTGTCCTTAGAGTTAAAATTGCAGCCTTGGTTCGGATTATCTAAGCACCTGCTAATTTTTCGATGTTTTGAGGCTTAATAATTAATTTTCCAGCATGTGTTTGTTAGTTAAAATCACAGTGGCTCTTCTATCTTTGTCTAAATTTGAAGATATCTATCCTGATTGTTAGTGTGCCATCTATTTCAATTACCTATGTGGTGTCTTTGCTTAACAACACCCTTCTCTTTGCACTTTTGTATTTATCCATGTATAACATCATTAGCTTTCATTAAATAGAGTTGGTTAGACTAAAGCATGTGATGTTTTATTTGCTAATTATGTAGCATGTTCCCTCTTAATATTTTGAGTTTATTGTTGGTTAATGGTTATGTATTTACTAGAATATAATATGTTCATAAGCGTATATATATGCATTTATATATGTGCTACTGTTTAGTGTCACAGTTTGTTTATTAACTTTGCCATTGTTAATTTGGTTCATTTGGTCTTCTTTAGAGTTGTATGTTTCGATCTAATTTAAATTTCTTAAGTGGATTTCATTTTAATTGAATTCCGTCTTGTTCAAGCCATTTTATTGCATGTGAATCTGTCTTGGGTCCTCACAGACTTCTCTATTCCCCTTGCATTCTGATTTGGACCGTAAAGGCCCAAATTTGCTCTTCTTACTCGAGTCAGCCTCATTACTGGGTCATCGAAACTGGTGTACATGTTGAAAGCAGCAAGATAATGCTGGAAGTTAAATTTTCAAGCTCCGAAAGAGTTAAAAACAGGCTGATATACCTGTTGTATACACTGGTATACAGTTGGAAAATATGATATAGGTCAAAACGCGATAATACAGATTGAGAAATGCAGAAATATGGAGCTCGAATAAAATTACAGGTCCTGGAGTTCAAAAATTAGCGATATACATGGTGTATACATCAAATGTACACTTAGCGTATATCAGAACAAATGAGAATGAAAAGGGGGCCAAAGGCCCAAGGAAATTTGCAGCAGGTCCAGCAGGTGTAAAAATGGGCAAGGTCCATTTTTGGGTCATTTTTAGACTTAGGACAAGAAAATAAATTTGGGCCCATCAGATTTGAGAATTTGGGTGAATTGGCTCAAGTTCAATATTCCTTTCCTTTACTCTTGTTTATTTGTATTATTATTGAATCAACTAACCATTTTATTTGATTTTGGGTAAATTGGCCCAAGAGAAGTCATTTCTTCTTTTCTTACGCTTAATTTTAAATATATTTACATTTTTACTTATCACTTTACTTATATTCTTTAGTTTGACTTGCACTTTATGAATTATTTCCCGTAGAAAATCCCCCTTTAGTTTATTTTCCCTTAAAATAAAAAATTGGGTTTTATTACTTAATTAATATTTTCCTCAAAATTAGTCAAAGTCATTTTAGTCAAATCGCCGATCAACTGCAAGTTAGGGGACATTCCGAGAGTCTTAACACCTTCTCGGAATGTACATTGAACTCAAACCCTTTTTACTTCAATTGATTTTATCTGTTTAAGTCTTTTGAAAATCTTAAGTTTTTTTTCTTGATTTTTACTAAAAAAATTATGTGGCGACTCTGTTTCTTTTGGAAAATCAATTTCTCTTCAAAACATAAGTTTGGTCAATTTTTCGAAAACAAGTCCATTTTTATTTTTATTTTTATTTTTTTGAGTAAAATAAATACTATATTTAAACGTATGGTTAATAGTATATATCACAATAATCTGGTCCATTGATTTTTATTCGTTTTAAGTCATGACTGGGAACCCGCCAGTTTTGACCATTGATTTGCGATAACAATTCACAATGAAGCAAAATAATCTTCACATATTATATATGGGCTTGCCCATATGCACTCTTCTGATGGAATAAATAACTTCCAGCTAATCTGGGTGTAATTGAAAAAAAAGTATAAAACACATTGAACTTCTTTTACAAAATAAAAAAATTCTCCAGTAATCCTGAAGTGTTGCATTTAATTCCATAAAAAGTTCAGATTACAACACAAAGGACTTGCAAAAATTTGAGCTATTAGCACCCTTAGGAAATTGTTGGGACGAGAGATATGTAGGAGATTTACAAATTAGTCAATTAAGTATAAAATATATTGAACTTCCCTTTTATTAAAACACTAGTTTAGAAGATTTACAAATTCTCCAGCAAAAATATATTGTAGCAATTATGACTTGTGCCATCGATCGTATCACAAATTCCCTTGAAAAAGTGGTCATAATTCTTTATAACCCCACAAATGCCTATGGTGGTGAGTTTCAGCACATGATATTTGCTAGCTGCTTGTACTCTTTAAAAATGTTGGTGGGCGTCTGCTGAATCAGTTGACAGGAGTGTGTTAACATTTTTGGAGAGTTTGGGCAACATAAACTGTCATTTTAAACCCTTTGAGTGTTTTTTTTAAGGAAAAACTATATAATTAGATACATTTCACTATCATATATACTTCTATTATTATTATCTATACTTTCAAATATTACATATCTTTATCACTAATTAAGAATTTCCTATGTATCTTATACTAAGATACATGTATTTTTGCTATCAGATACACAAAATAGGGAGAGAGACCAGCAAGATTTGCTATGTATTCCAGATACTTGAGAATCCACTTGGATGCAATATATCTAAAGCAAATTAAACCTAAATTTGACCTATGTATCTGATATACATGTATTCGGAGGCACCAAAATCTAATAAAATACGTAATATTGCAAACTAGAGTGTATCTAAGTAATTAACTCCTAACTAAACTACGGGATTTACATAAGTTCCCTTTTTTTTAATTTATATTTTCCATTGTTCTGTTTTTCCCTTCGTGAAGGGCAAGAATAATTTTTAAATCTTTGATGTATGTTGGTGGTTGATACAGTTTTTAGTCGACTTACATTTTCTATTTGATTTAGTGAAGCACCATTGATGTCGTGTTCAGAACACGTTTTATGGACTTGGGCTTTGTGCTGAATGTGATGTGTTGAACGTAATACAGTCAAACTTCTCTATAATGGTGTCATTTGTCTAGAATTTTTTTTTTGTTGTTGTATCAAAATGTTGTTATATATAGAGAATATATAGTGTGTAACCTAATATGAAAAATCAAGAATTACGCCTCGCCTTGTATTAGGCTATGTACATCACACTTCCATTGAACTAAATAAAATAGAACATGCATTATCAAGATTGGATTGTATTATAACAAACCTCCAAAGTTTTATTACAAGACTTCAAGTACGATTAAAACAAACACACAAAGAAGCTAAAGAGAGAGAAAACGGACACGATCCATGATTAAGCAGGATCAATCTCGACCTATCTTATTCTTGTCCACATGATTGTGCTACTACCATATATTATGATATGGAAAACGAATCTCTTTCATTAACGTCACTTCACCCTGCATCGTCACATTAAAACAAACATTAACCAAGAAATTTACTACCTAGCTATATATATATATATATATATATATATACAATAATAAAAGGAGTTGATAGTGTAGGGGTAATTAATTGTACAGAAAGCTGAAAAGTGGATTTAAGTCGGATTTTTAAAAAAAAAGTTATTCCTCTTATACATATATTTACGGTTATGCCACTAGTCGAAATAATTATATTGTATATTAGGGGTTGAAGCTAGTGTCCCATATTGGAGAAGGGACTCTTTATATAATCTTGGACAAGTCTTTGTTTGTGAGCTAACTTTTGAGTTTATGTTATATATAGACTCAATATTTATTTCATAATTTGATATGGTATATCAAACCTAGATTCATCCTAGTTTATTGTTCATTTGGTTGTTGAGTTCCACTTTGATTGTTTTTTTTTTTTTGAAAAATAAATTATATTTTATTTATTTTCTAGTGTTCAGTAAGTAAAAAAGAAAACATTATCCAAAAATATTTATATGTAATCTAGTAAAATACTTTAGGGATGAGATAGGGTGGGAAATGATGTCCGGGAGTGATGAAGAGTGTGATGGTCAAGGGTTTGAGCTTACAATTTCGGCGCAATGAATTTACAATGTCTACTTAATAGAATTTGTTCTCTCTAATTCGTATCAAACACACCTTAAATGTTTTAATTTTTAAGATTGAATTAGGCTAACGTAAACTAAAAACATACTTGGAGCAGTCAACAGAGGGGCTGATCTCAAAAGGAATCTTGACACCACAAACTCCAGAGAGACCAGCAGCTTTGCCAAAATCAATGCCTTTTATAGTATTAGCAGCTTTTTTGACACATGTACATGATTTTCTACGCTCATGTGGTGTCTTACAAAGCTTAAGCAAATCTTTAATGACACCACAACAGCCTCCTATTGGACCACGGTTCTGCAAATAAGGAAGGCAATTCACCACCCCAACCTGTATTTGGCCACAAGTCACTGCCTTTGCATGGGGTGCAAATGTAATCAACATGCACAAAACCACCAAACATGCAATCTTGGCAAACATTTTCATTCTTTAAAAAGAAATTGAGAGAATAGTGTGAGGAGTGTTGGGTAGAAAAAAATAGTGAGAACCTTAGGGTTTTTATAGAGAGGAAATTGAAACTAAAGATGATAAAGTTGCCGAGGAATTTATTCCAAGGCATCTACTGATACAACTACCAAAGCAAAATTATATGACAATTTCGAATCGATTAATCCCAAACTTTAACTTAAAAAATATAATTTAATCCTAATTTATTTGGTTTATAATTTTCTCAATCCAAAAATCAGAAACTCAAATCAAATTTTTCATATTTAATAGGAAAAACTACATAATCAGAACATACTTCACTACCATATATATTATTATTACCTATACTTTCAAGATATTACGTATCTTACCACTAATTAAGAGCTTCCTACGTATCTTACACTTAGATACGTGTATTTTTGCTATCCGATACACAAAAATAGGAAGAGAGGCGAGCAAGATTCGTATGTATCTGGAGTGATTTGCATGTATATGGGATACCAAATATATGGGAGAGTGGCGAGCAAGATGGGAGGGACACAAGGGAAGCGAGCGATATTTGATATTCATCTCAGATACATGTGACTCCACTTGAATACAACGTATCTAGAATATATTACACCTAAATTTGACCCATATTTCCAACATACATGTATTTGGACGTATCTTGAGACACTAAAATTTGATAAGATATGTAATATTGCAAACTAAAGTGTATCTAAGCAATTAGCTCTTAAAGTAATCGAATTTACGAAAGTTCCCCTATTTAATATTAATGGCCCGAACGCTCGCCCCTAGAATTTTCCATGTCTACGATCGATGGCTTTTAATTAGCCATGTATCATTAGACTTTTCGTCACTAACTCACATTATTCCTCTGTTGTTTGCTTTCACAAATGTCTTGATTTGTAGAAAATGGCCAATACATAAAGGAAAAGTCCAAATTATAATCTCATAATTATGATCTTTATCACTTGGCCATCTTATCACCCATCGTCACGTGGCCAAGGCTTGAAGAAAAATCTTGTTTGGATTCATATGGTAAGTCAAGTTTGTTTATATATCGATTGGTCTTTGGCATCATCTTCCAAGAAGCAACATCTCCTAAGATGCTAAAGCCATAGTGTTGTTCTAAAAAGACACTCATAAAAAATCGAAATAAGCAATGGTTCTTTTTCTCTTAAGTAACTATAGTTTGAGTCTGATATTGCCATTGACTATGAATATATTTAATTATTTTACTAAGTGAAGGTTCAATATAAAACACATTTTTTCATTACGTATAAATTAGGTCTCCTTCAACTAATATATAAACTATGTGGTTTTTATTATTAAGATTGAGTGAAAAATGTTAGAGATATTTGCAATTCAATATTAAGAATATTAATGTATATATTAAACTGTGTTACTCTTTCGTCTTGGAAATATCACTACATAAAAAATGATATTTACCGGCAATTCATTAATGGTAATAGCTCAATTGTCGCTAAATATATATTTTTAACGGTGTAACACCCCGCTACTAGAAAGACTTAGAATTAGAAAGAGTCATTTTCAGAAAGAATGAAAATCTGGAAATTTGACAAAAATTAAGTTAAGTATAAGTTTTAGGTCAACTTCAAACGACCATAACTCCTAGCTCAGGATGAGTTAGGTGTGCTACAAGATACCGTAGGAAATATCATTGAATTATCTTTCCAACGCCGCAAAATTTGCGCGATTTAGAGTTTGTATGACGGAGATATGCCCATTTGAAGTTGGGTTGTGTAGATAAGAAAAGTCAAAACCGGATTTTAGAAGGGTGCTTTGGTCTTTTCACTACCTATTAATTAATTTCATTTTTGGTAATTAAGTTGGGGTCTAAACTGATTTGGTTCAGTTTACGCTTCATCAAAAAGAGTTAGTTGAGAGAAGAGAAAAGAAGAGGAGAAAAGAGGAGAAGAAGCAAGGATTCGTCGATTTCTTGAGGAATTGAGTGCGGATTTCGCCAAGGATTCAATCCTACGAGGTATGTGAGTTCACATAGTGTTGGGTTCATTCACCCATGCGCCAAACATGTTTATTTTAGTATGATTTCGTCTTAAAAGATTGAGACTTTGATGTTCTTGAGTTCTATTCTTGAATTGCTTTCGTTCTTGAATTTGGGATGAGATTGAGGAGTTTTTGAGAGTTTAAGGTCAATTTTAGTTTTGTTATTGATTATATTCTTGTGTACATATGCTGGGTATCTGAATCTATAGAGGAATTGAGAAAAAGAATCGAGTTTAGGCGAATTGGGGTTAGAAAACGAAGAAGGAACAAGTCGGACAAATATGGATAGACGCGGACCTGTTCCTTAGGATTGACCAAATTTTCTCTGCGTTGCAGAGTGGTCATGGACCGTTGTGCCTTAAAATTTATTTCATAACCAAATAATTAAATGCGTCTCCGCCTTGCGAACTTGCTTCCATATAGTGATTTCTTGATCTTTTCTCATGTTTAACTATCTAAAAACACTCCTAAACATCATGAGATCTTTCCTATCACAAATCACAATCCATGAATCCATAATTCAATTCAAGGAAAGTTAAGAGTCAAGTCAAGAGAAGTTCTTAGAGTCTTCCAAAAAGTCTATTACAAATGTTTTAACTTTGTTGTAAGGCATGAGTTTTGAGTTGAGTAAGGAGTAGAGATTGAAGTTCATTTCTACAAATAGTAAATGGGGACTATGTATTCCCAAAGATTTTAAAATGTTTTCACATTTAAATAAGAAAGGAAACTGAGATTTCCAAAGAGCCTTTGAGCTAGTTTTCAGAAAAGAGTAACTGCTTTCACAAATAAGCAAGAGGGGAAACTTTGATTTCCAAGATAGCCTTTGAGCTAAGTTTTGAGCAATTTTCTCAAACCACAGAAAGAAGTATGTTTTTAAACATAAGAGCTAGTATCATATTTTGGGAGTAGTATTGAGCACCGATATAGGGGAGAGTTCAGACAACTCCCAGCCCCTATAAACCATGTAGCCATCATGGATAGAAAAAGGTCATACTGTTTAAATGTTTCCTTAGTGCTTTTTAGCATAGACTAGTGGATCCACTTAGTAGTCAGGTTCTATGCCTTTGGCAAGGTATAGAACAGCTCTGGCAGCGTGAGGCAAAACGTTGTATCATCACAATAACTCTTAAGTGATGGTTGTCGGTTAGAGAAGCTCCACAACAGTATTTTGTATTATTATATACACAAAGTTAATTATATTTTTATATACATTCAGAGTTTATATTGTATATTTTCATACATTCAGAGTTACTATTGTATATCTAAATACACAGAGTTGTTATCTATGTTTTAAAAGCTTTTCTTTATATTGCATTTATTTTATTGCTTTATATTGAAATAAGTTAAGTTGTGTTAAGGTGAGTTTATTTGAGCTCAGGTATGTTCTTTCAGTTCCTTTCAAGCTTATGTCTTGCTTTAGAATTTCTCTCGCATACTCGTACATTCAATGTACTGATGTCATTTGGCCTGCATCTTTTAATGAAGCAGACACAGGTAACCAGGATTAGTATCCAGCTCATCGTTGATCCAGTTGAGCTTTAGAGTTGTTGGTGAGCCTCATTGCTTTCGGAGGATTCCCTTTTTCATTACTTTATCATTTTAGTTCATTAGGATATTGGGGGTCTTGTCCCGACATCCATCTTAGTTTTAAAGGCTTCATATATAGACAGTCAGTTAGTCATTTGTCTTTACCTTGTTATTGGCTTATGTTCAGATTTGAGTTGTCATTGTGGCTAAGTTAAATGCTTATTTCTAAAACTTTATGAGTTTAGTTTTGAAACTGTTGAGTTATTTTGCATTTGGATTCTCTTCTTAATGCTTAAAGTGTTCCGCTAAGTAAGTAAGCCAGGCCAAGGGTTCGATTAGAGCGACCAATGGTTCTCGAGTGCCAGTCCTGTCTAGGGTGTAGGCTCGGGGGGTGAAAAACTTGGTATCAGAGCACAGAGTTTAAGATTCCTAGGGAGTCTATGAATCCGTATCTGTAGAGTCCTAGTTATCGGTGTGAAGCGAGCCATATTTATACTGCAACACTTAGAAATTATCTCACTTCTTTCATATTCATTCCGTGCGTTAGATTTTTATGTTTAAAAATTTTCTTCTCATTCGTGCTTGCCCGTGTCCTTCAGATCATGCCTCCATGAAGAGCTGTCAGAGGTCGTCCCGCCAGAAGGAATGTTGAGCCACAGCAACAAAGGGTACCTAATACACCAGAGGTGCAACCCCAATGAGAGGTCACTAATGCTGAATTTTGTGAAGCTATCCAGATGCTAAGTCAAGCTGTGACAAATCAAGTTGGACAGAGAGAGAATCGACAGAAAGAGGCTGATACTTCAAGAATCCGTGAGTTCTTAA
This sequence comes from Solanum gracilifrons, assembly GCA_029582605.1. Lineage (NCBI taxonomy): Eukaryota > Viridiplantae > Streptophyta > Magnoliopsida > Solanales > Solanaceae > Solanum > Solanum gracilifrons. Next base: position 9,598 of record JAJOOH010033065.1, read on the forward strand.
AGATGAATCCTCCAAGCTTCATTGGTTCAAGTGTTATTGAGGATCCAGAGAATTTTGTTGAAGAGCTTCAAAAGGTTTTTGAGGTCATGCATGTTATTGATACTGAGAGGGTGGAACTAGTTGCATACCAAATGAAGGGTGTAACTAGGATATGGTTTGACCAATGGAAGAAAAACCGAGTTGAGAGAGCACCACCTGTGAGTTGGGCTTGTTTTGAGGAGGCCTTCTTGGGGCGTTTCTTTCCCCGTGAGTTGCAAGATGCAAATATAAGAGAGTTTCTCACCCTTAAGCAGGAGTCTACGAGTGTTCATGAGTACAATCTGAAGTTCACATAACTTTACCACTATGCTCCGGAGATGGTTGCTGACATGAGGAACAGGATTAGTTTATTCATTGCTGGGTTGTCTCGCCCGTCAAGCAAGTAAGGCATGGCAACTGTGTTGATAGGGATATGGATATAGAAAGGCTAATGACCCATGTGCAATAAGTTGAGGAGGACAAGCGGAGGGATATAAATAAGTTCAAGAATAAGAAGAATAAGACATCAGGGAATGAGTCCGAGCAGCAGAAGAGTAATGCAAATTGGTCTTCCTTCCAACAGAAACAAAAGGGACATGCTCCATCATCTACTAGTGCACTTGCATCAAAGAACAATTGTGAGTACAATAGTTAGAATTTTATAGCTAAACCTGCCTATTCTCAGGGTAGTATGGCACAAGGGGGTAGTAAGCCTCCTGCATGTGGTAAGTGTAGTAGGAACCACTCAGGGACGTGTCGTGATGGCTACACTAGTTGCTTCAAGTGTGGCCAGAATGGTCACTTCATACGAGAGTGTACAAAGAACAAGCAGGGTAATGGTAATGGGGACAATAGAGCCCAATCTTCTTCAGTTGCTCCACTAGACAGAGCTGCACCTAGAGGGGCTACTTTCTGTATTGGCGGAGGAGCAAACCTCCTATATGCTATCACTAGTCGCCAAGAGCAAGAGGATTCGCTAGATGTTGTCACTGGTATGATCTAAGTCTTTAACTTTAATATTTATGCTTTGCTAGATCCAGGAGAGAGTTTATCCTTGTAACTCTGTATGTTGCGATGAATTTTAATGTTCTTTCTGAGCAACTTAGTGACCCCCTCAGTGTTTCTACATATGTTATTGAGTCTATTCTAGCTGAGAGAGTCTATCATGATTGTACAATTTTCGTCAATCACAAGAGTACCATGACCGACTTAGTTGAGTTATATATGGTAGATTTTGATGTCATTTTAGATATGGATTGGCTTCATGCCTGTTATGCATCAATAGATTGTAGAATTCGAGTAGTCAAGTTCCAATTTCCATTGAACTAGTTATAGAGTGGAGTAGCAGTTCAGTAGTGCCTAAGGGTCGTTTCATTTCGTACCTTGAGGCGAGAAAGTTAGTTTTCAAGGGTTGTGTCTATCACTTAGTCCGAGTTAATGACTCTGGTGTTGAGACACTTCATATTCAGTCAGTTTCGGCAGTAAAAGAGTTTCCAGAAGTCTTTTCTAATGATCTTCCCAGAGTCCCTCCTGAGAGAGGGATAGACTTCAGTATAGATATTCTTCTCGATACTCGTCCTATATCTATTCCACCATATATGATGGCACCAACATAGTTAAAAGAGTTGAAAGAGCAGTTGAAAGTAAGGGAATGTGATATTCCTAAGACAACATTCAGGACCGTTGTGGTCATTATGAATTTCTGGTCATGTCGTTCGGTTTAACTAGTACACTTGCAACGTTCATGGATCTTATGAATAGAGTTTTCAAGCCTTATTTAGATATATTTATTATCGTATTCGTTGATGGCATACTAATTTATTCGAGGAATGAGGAAGATCATGCTATCCATCTCAGAATAGTTCTCCAAACTTTAAAGGATAAGGAGTTATATGCTAAGTTTTCTAAATGTGAATTTTGGCTTGAGTCTGTGGCATTTTTTAGGCCATATTATTTTCGGTGATGGAATTAGAGTTGATACAAAATTGGCAAAGACCCATATCTCCAATTGATATTGAGAGTTTCTTGGGGTTGGTTGGATATTATAGAAGGGTCGTCGAGGGATTTTCATCTATTTCAACTCCTATGACTAAGTTAACTCAGAAAACAATTAAGTTTCAATGGTTTGAAGCTTGTGAGAAAAGCTTTCAAGAATTGAAAAAAGAGGTTGACTACTTCCCTAGTATTGACTTTACCAGAAGGTACGCAAGGCTTTCTTGTATATTGTGATGTGTCTAGAGTTGGTTTGGGTTGTGTGTTAATGCAGAATGGTAAATTTATAGCTTATGCCTCCAGACAATTGAAAGTTCACGAGAAGAATTACCCAACGTATGATCTAGAGTTGGTTGTCGTAGTATTTGCTTTGCAAATATGGCATCACTATCGTTATGGTGTTCATGTGGATGTGTTCACAAATCACAAGAGTCTTCAATATGTGTTTACTCAGAAAGAGCTTAATCTCAGACAAAGGAGGTGGTTAGAACTACTCAAAGATTATGACATGAGTATTCTTTATCACCCAGGTAAGGCTAATGTTGTTGCTGGTTCCTTGAGGATATTGTCTTTGGGTAGTACCACCCATTTTGAGGAAGCTAAGAAAGAGCTAGCGAGAGATGTGCATAGACTTTCACGATTAGGAGTTCGACTAATTGATTCCATTTGGGTGTTTGATATTGGTGTTAGATGTTACACCCTAGCCTACTAAGAGTAGTCTCATTCGAGGACGAATGTTCCCAAGGGGGAGATATTGTAACACGCTGCTACTAGAAAGACTTAGAATTAGAAAGAGTCGTTTTTGAAAAGAATGAAAATCTAGAAATTTGACAAAAATTAAGTCAAGTATGAGTTTTAGGTCAACTTCAAATGACCATAACTCCTAGCTCAGGATGCGTTAGGTGTGCTACAAGATACCATAGGAAATATATTTGAATATCTTTCCAACGTCGCCAAATTTACACAATTTAGAGTTATTATGAGGGAGATATGCCCATTTGAAGTTAGGTTGTGTAGATAAGAAAAGTTAAAACTGGATTTTAGAAGGGTACTTTGGTCTTTTCACTACCCTATTAATCAATTTCATTTTTGGTAATTAAGTTGGGGTCTAAACTGATTTGGTTCAGTTTACGCTTCATAAAAAAAAGTTAGGTTTTTTAGAGAAGAGAAAAGAAGAGGAGAAAAGAGGAGAAGAAACAAGGATTCGTCGATTACAAATGTCTATTACAAATGTTTTAACTTTGTTTTAAGACATGAGTTTTGAGTTGAGTAAAGAGTAAAGAGTAAAGAGTGAAGTTCATTTCTTCAAAGAGTATATGGGGACTATGTATTCCCAAAGATTTTAAAATATTTTCACATTTAAATAAGAAAAGAAACTGAGATTTCCAAAGAACCTTTGAGCTAGTTTTCAGAAAATAGTACATGCTTTCACAAATAAGCAAGAGGGAAAACTTTGATTTCCAAAGATAGCCTTTGAGCTAAGTTTTGAGTAATTATCTCAAACCACAGAAAGAAATATGTTTTTCAACATAAGATCTAGTATCATATTTTGGGAGTAGTATTGAGTACCGATAAGGGGGAGAGTTCAGACAACTCCCAGGCTCTCAGCCCCCATAAACCATGTAGCCATCAAGAATATAAAAGGGTCATACTTTTTAGATGATTCCTTAGTGCTTTTTAGCATAGACTAATGGATCCACTTAGCAGTCAGGTTTTATGCCCTTGGCAAGGTATAGGACGTTCCTGGCAGCGTGAGGCAAAACGTTGTATCATCACAATAGCTCTTAAGTAATGGTTGTCGGTTAGAGAAACTCCACAACAGTATTTTGTTATATACACAAAGTTAATTATATTTTTATATACATTCAAAGTTTATATTGCATATTTGCATACATTCAGAGTTACTATTATATTTCTAAATACACAGAGTTGTTATCCATGTTTTAAAAGCTTTTTTTTATATTGCATTTATTTTATTGCTTTATATTGAAATGAGTTAAGTTGAGCCCAGGTATGTTCTTTCAGTTCCTTTCAAGCTTATGTCTTGTTTTAGAATTCCCCTCGCATACTCGTACATTCAATGTACTGATGCCATTTGGCCTGCATCTTTTAATGATGCAGACAGAGGTAACCAGGATTAGCATCCAGCGCATCGTTGATCCAATTGAGCTTTAGAGTTGTTGGTGAGCCTCCTTGCTTCCGGATGATCCCCTTTTTCATTACTTTGTCATTTTAGTTAATTAGGATGTCGGGGTCTTGTCCCGACATCTATATTAGTTTTAGAGGCTTCATAGATAGACAGTCAGTTAGTCATTTGTCTTTACCTTGCTATTGGCTTATGTTCAGATTTTGAGTTGCCATTTTGGCTAAGTTAAATGTTTATTTCTAAAACATTATGAGTTTAGTTTTGAAACAGTTGAGTTATTTTGCATTTGGATTCTCTTCTTAATACTTAAAGTCTTCCGCTGAGTAAGTCAGTCAGGCCAAGGGTTCGCTTGGGGCCAGCAATGGTTTTCGAGTGTCAGTCCTGTCCAAGGTGTAGGCTCGGGGTGTGACAAGCGGCAATTAGCACTCTTTGTATATGTCCCTAAAGCCTTTAACAACATTGGATCTAATGATACTTAACTAATGTCGATAAAGACTTTAGCACTCTTTATTAATGTGTTTATTTGTTGCTGCTAAAAGTTATTTTTGTTATAGTGTAAATAGATGAAAAGTTGCCACAATTTCTTTAACAGTTACATGATCTACGCTAGGAGTGTCAAAAATGAACCCAAACATAGGTAACCAGCCCAATCCGCCCAAAATTTTAATGGTTGCGCTCAAGATAATTTGAATTGGGTTCAATCTCAACTCATTCAAGCCTAACCCATTTTAAGAGAATCCTCAATTTGGCCCAAATTCAATCTCCAAATTTAACCCGTTTTAAAACTCTTTGTTTGAATTGATGTAAGATATGTTCCTATATTGAAGATGTGAATTATTATCTATTTAATATCTTTTAGAATTTATCTATCCATTTATAAATTCTTTTTAAAAAAAACTCTTGAGTTGAAATTCAAATTGTGATATAAAAGTTAATCATCAACATATTAAAATTATTGAGATTAAGCGGGTCAAATTGGGCGGGTCAAGCGAGATTGAGGAGGGAGGCAAGCGAGATTTGTATGTAACCAAGATATATGTGAATCACACTAGATGCATAGTGGATACATGTATTTGTATATATCAGATTCACATGTATCTGGAATACCATATACATGGGAGAGTGTCGAGTGAAATGGGAGAGAGGTGAGGGAGGTGAGCGAGATTTGTTATATTTGTATCTCAAATACATGCAAATCCACTTGACTTTTCTTTTAACATTTGACTTTTCTTCAGTAACTCATGATATTTTGCTACAGTTTTGCATTTACTGGACAACAAATTATGTCCTAATTTGAAAAATCAAATTTATAAATTCATTGTGATCTCTATTATTTGGCCATCAAATCAAGAAAATGAGCTTTGGAATCATCTGCCAATTAGTCAAGTTTGTTCAGCAATTTGTCTAATTTGGCATCATTTGCCAAGTAGCGACGTAAGTGGAAAATTCAGGAAATTAAGTAGCGATAGGAAAAAATAAATTCTGGAAACAAAATTCGTTAAAAATGAGAAAAATGATTTTATTTTAAAGGAAAGTAAGAAAAACAAGTTTTACAAAAGTAAAATTTGGCATACATTGTCTTCTCCGTACCCTCAAACGTCTTCAGCCCCCACGTCTATTATATATTGTTTTTGTATGAATTGGTTTATTTTATGATATGGATGTGTTAGGGTAAGTTTAAAAGTGGCTTATAAGTATTTGATTTTAAGTTAAAATTGTAAAAATAAGTCATAAGTTAGAATTTCAAATTTGTGAATTTTGACATATAAATCAAAAATTAAAAGTTAATTTAAACAAACTCTTAGTATTATGAATCAAAATTAGATATGTGTAAGTTGCTAGAACGTATATCGGCTTTTTTGTGTGAAAGAAAAAGAAAAAACTACTAACTAATCAAACATAGCTTCTATATATACATAATATAATTACTTTCACAAAATTATCTAACATAGATATACTTAAGATTTTATAGTAATCTCTCTTCTCTCGCTCGCCACATTCCTGCTTTTCTCTCTCCTTACACGTTAATTCCCTTATCACCCTCTTACTCTCTCCCCCTATATAATTCATCATCCGAATCTTTCTTCTTCTCCATTTCCGTTTCTTATATTAATAAATCACATTGAAGTTTTACCTGAATTATTTTTATCTAAACATGTGATTTTTGATCTTCTTACATTGATACAATCAATTATATTTGTGTATCAGAAAACTTGTTATACTAGCTAGTATCAAATTCTATCTTCTTCGGTTGACATATATTAATACAATTAATTGTATCTATGTATAAAAAAAATTGAATTTGTGTTTCTGAAAAAACTGACACAATTATTATCAGATTGTATTTGTGTATTGAAAAAAATTAATACAACTATTATAAAAAAAAGAATTATTATGTGCGTATTAATTTTAGGATTGATACAATATTCAAAAAAATATGTATTAATGTTTTTTTCATTTGTGAATCAAAAAAAATTTGAATAGACTGTATTTGTGTATTTATTTCAGGGATGAAACAATATTCAAACTATCAATATTTCTTTTATTTGTGTATCACAAAAAATTGAAGTAGACTCTATCTATGCATTTATTTTAGGACTAATGCAATTAATGTATTGTATTTGTGTATCTATATATCAGTTTCAAGGCTAATACGTGTATCTGTATGTGAGTTTGGGAGAGAGGTGGCGAGATTTGGGAGAGATAGAAGAGAGATTAAGTATATGTGTATCTGTTATCTGTGTATCTCAATTGCAATTGAGATACAAATTGTATATGAGATACACCCTGCTCGTCTCTATTCTCTATTTGTCTCGATTTCAGCTCTCCTCTTTAAAATTATTGTTATGAATTATAATTAGGCAAACTATATCTACTATTATAATCATAATCCAAATTATAGCTACTTATAATAATTCCTCATAGAAATGTGTTCTAGTCCAAAATAATAGGGCCATAGGGGGTTGGATCAGTAACATCTTTATGAGGAAATTAAACAAAGTGTTTATCGAATTAAACAATATTTCTTTGGACAAATTACTTAACTACACTCCTTTACTTATCTTAATATCCATTTTTCCCTACTTATTTCAAAATTTTCAAAAATCCCTTATTTGCCTATGTATCCCGCATGTATCCCTTGCACAACGCTATGTATCCCGTGCACAACGCTATGTATCCCGTGCACAACGCTATGTATCCCGCATGTATCCCGTGCACAACGCTTTGTATCCCGCATGTATCACGTGTACAACGCTATGTATCCCGCTATGTGGAATGTATCAAACCTAATGTATCCCGTGCACAATGCTATGTATCCCGCTATGTGGAATGTATCCCGTGCACAACGCTATGTATCCCGTAAACATCATTTTTAAGGGATTTTTGATAAATAGAAAACTAGAAGAAATATGATGTTATTTAGTACTTATAATATGTGGTTCCTATAATTTATACTATTTTTTTTTTACTGTTGCGGATTTCGGTAGTGGGCTTTAGGACTTTAGGCTAGCCCACTTTTGTAAATATCATCACTTATTTAATAGTAAAAAATAAGACCCAATGGGTCCTTTGGATTAAAAAAAAAAAATTCAAATATACTCCTCATTCATCTATGAGAAAATTGTATGAAATAGCAAACTATTAACCACAGTTTCATTTAATTTTATTTCGTAGCAAACACTTAGTCATTCGCCTCTCTCCCCAATATCCTCGCTCGCCACTCTCCCTCGCCTCTCTCACTTCTTACAAACACAAATGTATAAATTGTGTTTGTACAAAGCAAGAGAAAACTGTATATACAAATACAATATATATCTCTTCGTCCTATACACTTATAATTATACAATACAAATCTTCCCCAGCCTAGTTCCTTTCTCGATTTATACAAACACAAATTATACATACATTGTATTTTGTATAATGTGTGTTTGTATAAAGTGAGAGAGATTTATATACAAATCTATTTGTATACAAAAATACAGTTACATATACATATACAAATTTATATTTAAATGCATATAATACGCATATACATATACGACTGAAAATCACAACAAAAATATATATACTTATACAACTTACAGCCAAGTCAGTGTCTTATTTGTATACAAATTTCAAATATATACTTATACAATTAGAATGAATACCGAAATATACAAATTAATAGCTCCATAGCAAACATAAAATTTGCTATGGAGCGCAATTATGCAAACTATAACTATAGCATACAAATATTATTTTTATGTTTGCTAAACCTAAAATTTACTCATCATCTATTTGGTTAAGAATAGGAAAACTTACATAAATATACTATATTAAGAAAATATTTATCATTTATAAAATTAACATTTTTTTCAGTTGATCACTTTTAATACAATTTTAATACATATTACAGAGAACAATTTTTATATATAAAAAAATCATATAGTAATACAAGTTTTATTAATGGATAATACATTTACCACACATTTTAATATAATGTGTCGATTTCTTACCAAACAAGCATAAAATATTTTAATACAGTTATAACATAATACAGTTATATATATATAACATACATAATTCACTTTTAATACATAATGCAGATTCATTATAGTATTGCTAAGTATTACTATAAATGGTAATAAATAAAAAGTATCGCTAAAATCAATAATTATTTATTAAAAGATATTCATCCAAGTAAGTTTTCCTTAAAAATAACCTTCAATCCACCTTTTGGGCCCATTTTTACTAGAGCTGTCAATATGGGCTAGCCCACCCCATCCGGGCTAACCCATACAGGCTTTGACATTTTACAGGTCAGGCGGGGCTAGCCCATTTTTTGTGTGGGCCAGAAAACGGTCGGCCCAGCCCACAAGTACGTGGGCTACAAGCTTGCCGGGCCAGCCCACTTTTTTTAAAATTATATTTTTTTTATAATTATTAAAATAAATTATAAATTATAATTTTAAAAAATTATCATAAATAGCGACAAAACAATATTACATGATGTTAATATTACTACTTATTAATCAAATCCACAAATAAAATTATCTTTATAATATTTATTAAGATTTTTTCAAATAAAAGTATAAATATCTAAATAGAAATATTAACCTAATTGTTTTGTCA
>JAJOOH010033067.1:0-12223 GCA_029582605.1 Solanum gracilifrons
ATGAAAAATCAGAGAAATGCATTTTCATTGGTTATAGTCCTCAATCCAAAGCATATAGACTATATAATCCTACTAGTGGCAAAGTGATTATCAACAGGAATGTTGTATTTAATGAAGAAGCAGCCTGGGAGTGGAACGACAAGGAAGAAGATTCAGTCATCCATATTCCAGTTCACGCAGAAGTAAAGCAGACAACGATACTTGAAACAACAAGTTCTGATCTTTTCTCACCTAGTAGCAGCAATACTGCTCATGGAAGTAGCAACAATTCTACTCCATCAAGCTCTCATTCTCCAACTTCGGCGTCATCCAGCGAGACTCCACCAACAAAGTTTCAGTCACTGTAAGATGTTTATGCATCTTGTAGCTTTGCCCTGTTAGCTGCTGTATCGACATGTTATGAAGAAGCTGCAAAGCAACCAGAGTGGCATGATGTAATGATTGAAGAGATTCAAGTTGTAGAAAAAAATAAGACATGTGAGCTAGTTGATTTGCCGAAAGGGAAGAATGTTGTCGGGCTAAAATGGATTTTCAAAACAAAGTACAATGCTGATGGAAGTGTCAAAAGGCATAAAGCTTGACTTGTTGAAAAATGATACTCTCAACAACAAGGCATCGACTTTGATGAGACGTTCTCACCAGTAGCTCGCTTTGAAACGGTTAGAACTACTCTAGCCTTGGCTGCTCAACTTGGTTGGCTTGTGTACCAATTTGATGTTAAGTCTGCTTTCCTAAATGCCGACTTACAAGAAGAAGTTTATGTTTGCCAACCTGAAGGCTTCATTTCTAGTGAAGGGAAGAGCAAAGTATACATATGGAAGAAGGCGTTGTAAAGTTTAAAGAAAGCACTACGGGCATGGTATAGCAAAATTAAATCTTTTTCCGAAGATCAACAATTTAGAAAAAGTGACAATGAACCTACACTTTATGTGAAGAAGTGAGGTAATAGTGATTATCTGGTTGTTTGTCTTTATGTCGATGATATTATATTTATGGGCTCTTGTGAATCTATTGTTTCCGAATTTAAGAGTTGCATGATGAGTAAATTTGAGATGTCCAACTTGGGTATGTTGCATTATTTTCTTGGGCTTGAGGTGAGACAAGGTTCAGATGGAATTTTTATTTTACAAAGGAAATATGCTACATAAATTTTAAAGAGGTTCAACATGTTAAATTGTAATCCGTCTCCCACGCCCATGAATATGAATGAGAAGTTGGTACTCGATGATGGTACATGTGCAACAAATGCTTCATATTGTAGAAGCTTGATCGGTGGTCTAAACTACTTATTGCACACAAGGGCTGATATAGCATTCTCTGTCAGTTTGATTTCAAGGTTTATGCATAGTCCTTCAAAGCAACACCTAGGTGCAGTCAAGAGGATCTTCCGATATGTTGCTGGCACAACAATTCATGGAATTTGGTACTCAAAAGTATCAGGTTTCAGATTAATTGGCTTTACTGATAGTGATTGGGCAGGTAGCTTGGATGATCGCAGGAGCACATCTGGGAACGTTTTTAGTCTTGGCTTTGGAGCAGTCTCATGGAGTTCAAAGAAACAAGATACAATAACTTCGTCATCTTCGGAAGCAAAATACATGGCTGCAACATCAGTATGTTGTCAAGCTGTTTGGTTAAGGAAATTGTTAGCAAATCTTCAACAAGAGCAGATTGGTCCAACAAAAATATGGTGTGACAACAAGGCGACAATTGCTATGACAAAAAATCCCGTTTTTCACAGTAGAACGAAGAACATTGACACTCGCTATCACTTTATTCGCGATCTAGTCACTGGTGGAATAATTCACTGGAATTTTGTGGCACAAATAATCAAACTGCTGATGTTCTTACGAAATCGCTGCCCAGCAACAAGCATGACTTTTTCCGATGACAAATGGGAGTTTGTGATTTTGAAGAAAGGGGGAGTGTTGACTAATAATTCTTCAAAATAGTTAGTTTGCAGAAATCAGTTTGTGGGTCTATTTTCTAGGATTAGTGGGTTTATGTTTTACTTAGTCAATGATACTATCTTCTTATTGTCGTGGACCATGTTTACCACTTTTTCCATGTTTTCCATTATATGTGTGCTGCTTTATTTTAGCTTTAGTAGGTAATCGTAAGCCTATAAAAGGGCAATAGGAGTTTCGGTTTTTAAGGAAGAAAGTTTAGCAGTAAAAGAAACTTTCTGTCTCTCAAACTCTTTCATTTATTTTTTGCCTTTTCATCCAACATCAGGAACATTATATCCTCCATCCAAATTTACTACCCTTCGTTGTCTTCTTACTGTTGTTGCTGCACGCAATTGGTTTGCTTATCAGCTAGACTTCCAATATGCATTCCTTCATGGTGAGTTGAATTAAGAAGTATATATGGAACCTCCACCCGGACTTCGCTGACAGGGGGAGAAGACTGTATGTCGGCTATACAAATCTCTCTATGGTCTCAAACAAGCATTAAGAAATTAGTTTCTCACCTTTTTAGAAATCATTCGATAAGCTGGCTATGAACAATCAAAAGTTGACTATTCTCTTTTCACCCAAGTTCAAGGTACTTCATTTACTGCAATTTTAATTTATGTTAATGATATACTTCTCACAGGAAATGATCTTAAAGAAATCGAGCATCTCAAAAGATTTCCTCTCAAATGCTTCCGCATCAAAGATTTTGGAGGTTTGAAATATTTTTTGGGTATTGAGTTTTACAGATCACATAAAGGTATTTTCATATCTTAGAGGAAATGTGCACTAGACATCTTACAAGACTCAGGACTTCTAGGAGCGCACCCAAGCAAGTTTCTAATGGAACAAAATTTAAAACTTACTCCTACACATGGTGAATTATTGAATGATCCAACAAAGTATAGAAGATTAATTGACAAACTGATTTATCTTACGATTACAAGACTTGACATAGTCTACTCTGTTCGTACACTAAGTCAATTCATACACAAACCTCGAAAACCTCATTGGGATTCTGCTGTATGAGTCCTTAAAATATATTAAAGGTACTCTAGGTCAAAGATTATTATTTCATTTCACCAGTGATTCGGAGTGGGGAGGTTGCACTGCCACAAGGAGATCATGTCAAGATTTTGCGGAATGCCTCTCAAAGTGAGAGTCTTTACTTTATATAGAGAGTATGCACATTACACATCCCTAAAGATCCATTATTCCTATCCCTAAAGATCAGCTATTCAATCCCTCTAAATCTGCCATTCAAATCCCTCTAAATTTTATATGCTATCTCTCCAAATCAACTATTCTATCACAATATTATTCTCTATCATTATTGCAACAAATCTCTATAATTACAACATTATATACATTAATATATACAACCATTCTCTATTAATTTATCATGATAACATCCCCCCTCAAATTGATGTTGGTGGATCAAGAAGCATCAATTCGCCTACTAGAAACTGATGGTGTTGTCATGCCATGGATTTTGTAAATGCATCAGCTCTCTAAAGATCACTGGACATGTAAGGAAGAGTAATGACTCTTTTATCAACAACTTCTCGTATATCATGACAATCTACTTCGATGTGCTTGGTCCTCTCATGATAAACCGGATTAGAAGCAATCTGAATAGCACTTGTATTACAACATGGAGATGAGTAGGATTATATTGAGGAAATTCAATCTCAGCAAGTAATCCATGAAGCCATACAACCTCGGTGTAAGCAGTAGACATAGTTCGATATTCACATTCTGTTGAGGATTTTGATACACGTTCTTGCTTCTTACTCTTCTAAGATATCAATGATTCTCCAAGAAACATGTACTAACCTGAATGACGAGTATCAGTATATCCCATCCAATCAGAATCTCTAAAAGAATTAAGACGAATAGGAGAACTACTAGGAAAGAATAATCCACAAGTAGATGTTCCTAGAAGATACCGAATGATGCGAGGAACTTCCACCAAATAGAGATAACGGGGAGCTTGCATAAATTGAATAACTTGCTGAACTGCAAAAGAGATATCAGGTTGAGTAATAGTAAGGTAATTTACACTCCCAGCTAACTGTCGAAATATAGTTGGATCAAGAATAAGATCGCCTTCCTCACGACGATACTTCACATTCAATTCCAATGGAGTATCTACAAAGGAGAAATCTTGAAGACCAACCAAAGAAATCAGATCCCGAGTATATTTGTGTTGGTTTATAAATGCACCTGAAGAATTATTATGAACTTCCAAATTCAAGAAATATGTAAGAGTACCAAGATCTTTCATATGAAATGAATCTTTAATATGCTATTGTAGACTAGTGATTAATGAAGAATTTGTTCATGTGATAATAATGTCATCTATATATACCAAAAGAAGAACACAAATTGTAGATTTTTTCCAAAGAAACAAAGATGAGTCATATTTTCTCTTCTCAAAAGAAAATTGTAGCAAAGTAGATTGAAACTTGTCAAACTGAGCCCTAGGAACTTGTTTTAGTCCATACAAATACTGATTCAACTTGCATAAATCTGATGTAGGTGATGAGAACAAACGAGGTGGAGGTTTCATATAAATATCTTCTTTAAGATCACCATGGAGAAAAACATTTTTGACATCCATTTGATGAATAGACCAGTTTTGTGAAGCAGCAATGACAATAATTGTTTGCACCGCAGTCATTTTTTCTACTGGTGCAGAAGTCTCTTCATATTCCACTCCAAACTCTTGTCTAATACAAAGAACAACCAACCGAACTTTGTATCAATCAAGAGTGCCATCAAAATGAGGTTTAATTAAATAAGACTATTTACATCAAATTAGGAGTACGATATACTTTGGTATACATCACCGATAGGCTCATGAGGATTAGACCTTGAAGAATTCTTAGATTCTAGTTGTGGTGCAGTCTCAGGTGGCGGATCAGTTTCGGGATGGGGCAAAGTTGGCTGACGTCGTTCATACACAAATCCAGGTTTGAACCGCTTAAAAGAAGATGACAAATCCTCAAAAGTAGGAAGAAGAGGAGAAACAAAAGATGACTCAACATGAGTAGAAATGAAATACTGATTTTCAAAGAAAACAACATTTCTAAAAACACGAAATTTGTTAGAACATGGATCACGTAACATCTCGTCTTCGAAAAAGCCAACTAGAGATTCGTGCAAGTTAAACTTTAGTTTTTAGTTTTGGGTAAACTTCAAACGACTATAACTTTCAGCACATAAAGAGTTAGGTGGCCCATGTGGTATCAAATCAAAGGTCTTTGAGGCCTCTTTCCAACGCCGCTGAGTTTTCTAAATTCCGAGCTCAGGTGAAGGAGTTATGCTTGTTTGGGTGCAACCTCTCCAGTTAAGGCATTTCATCCATTTGAGAGAGGGGTGTTTTGGTTATTTCCTTAGCCCACATGACTTGACCATGCTTTACACACCCAAGTTAAGGGTCTAATCAGACGCTAAGTTAATTTAGACATTCCAAAAGCGTTTAGGGATTTTAGACCAAGTTCAATAGGAGTAAGGAGAAGGGTTTCAACTAAACAACATGACCAAAATATAATTTAAACTTTATTTAATTCATATAATTTTAACTTTATTAACTAGTTATTTGACTTGATAAAAACTATTTTGGTCATGTTGTTTAGTTGACAAGACTATTTCAATTCATGTTCTTCCAAATCCAAGCTCCTCTAAAATAGGCCTGTGTTGACACAGAATGTAACATGCGTAAAAATTGAGATGGTTATAAAGGAAAATGACTTCCAACCTTAAATGGAAAATATTCACTTTTGGTATTTGGTAACTAAAAACTAGAAAATACTTTCAAGGAAAATATTGTTCATCACTTGAATTTGGAAGAATAGAAAACAAGAACAAGTCTATTTCGAAACTTTATTAAAAGTCTTTAAACAGTTTCCTCAAATGTGAAAATGTTTAACTCACCACTTATCATATACTCCATGTCATTTAAGACATGCCTGGAGTTCTACATAAAAATAACGTCCTTCTTCACCATGTCTTACTCATTTTTTACGCCTTCATTTGTAGTTCCACCCCCAAATTTCCCCGATTTCTGAATGGATCTCTGCTTTCTCCTAATGGACTCTGTGGATATTATTGCCAGCGGAATGTTCAATTCAAAGGCTGAAGAACTTGGTCCAACTCATTCCACTCAAGTTCTTCGACATTACCATTTTCATATTTCACCTTGAACCGACCAACTTCCCCATCAAGTTCAGTAATTTCCTCATAGTAATATTTGTTCCCAAAACTTGCGAATTTCTCTTCCTTCAAACTATGGACCAGAAACAGTGTCAAGTGATTCTTCTGCTGCATCAGTAACTGTTGGTATGGGAGAAAAGTTGTCAACACTTGAAGAAACGGGAGGCAACCCATTAATAACAACAGCCGGCTCTCCAGGTATCTCAAACACTCCAGGTACTAAAGACTCCTCCTTGTTGTCATTGAACGGAAAATCCATTTCAAGCCATCCTTTCTAATCAACCCTGTCAACAAATGATTATGTTCCTATTATAAAATGGAGCTTCTCATTTTTAAATAACCAAAATTAGATGAAACATCAATTTATATGCAAACAATAATCTAAACACTTGGTAACCAATTGCCTATTAGCAACAAAGAAGTCTAACAACATGAGTAAATATTATGTTTTCTTATTAAAGTATGAATAACATTATGAAGACATTTGACACTTGCTACCTATTTGTATGTGAAAGTACGCTAATTCCTATCGTTGAGAAGGAAGTTAAGTCACTCACAACACAGTTCATGGAGTTCAAGAAAACCTATGAGAAACTGAATATACTTCTACCATTTAGTATTCATATCAAAGTGTAGCAACTTCAGAGGGAACAAATGATACTAATGAGTTTTTTAGATGTACTCCCCTCTAAGTTTGAGATTACCTCTCTCAAAGTTGTTTTCAGCAGGTGTTACACACAGAGAGAGTACTCCATCCAATCAAGAGACCAAAAGGAGGAGGAAGAAATAATGTAGGGAGATGGAACAACAACAATGATGCAGATAAATGGAACAATAACAAAGATGCAGTGTAAGAAGGCGGAACAACATCAATAATGCCCAGAGATGGAACAATAATAAAAGCGGAGATAATGATGCTGGGAGATAGAACAATAACAAAGAAGGAGACAATGACAAATACTTGTCGCTATTGTAAGTAACCCAGGCACATGAAGCAAAATTGTAAGAAATTATAGATTCGCATCCAACAAAATCTTACTGCCACTATTATTGCTTCTTCTAGTTCACCTTCAACTGTTACATTTTTCAATGGATGATTACGCCAAATTTACAAGGTATAAGGAATCAATAAAAGAAACCACTCTAGCCTCTGCCCTTACTAAGTCAAGTAACAAATGTCTCATTTCTTTCTGAAGCAACAAGATCATTGATTCGACTGCCACAAATCACATGACAAGTATCCCAAAACTTTCTTAAAATTCTGATCTGATGAAGCACTATCCCTTGTTACCATAGATGATGGGTCTTATTATACCTTTAATCTGATTTCTGTGAGTAAACTTATCGAAGAACTAAAATTTTTGTCTCATTATTTACCAATTATTTTACGTTCTAGGACCTTATGACGGAGCAAATTATTGGTAAACGACATGTATCTGACTGTCTTTACATTCTTGATGCATGTGTGCCTACATCAATTGTTTACTCAATTATCGTTCTCATCATTTGAAGCGCGTTGTCAATTGGGACATAATTCTCTACCAATTTTGAAAAAAATTATGTTCTCAGTTTCATAATGTACCTTCAATCGATTTTGAGTCTTGTCACTTTGCACTCATTAAGTCCTAGAATAATAATGGGACTGATTTTGCTTTAGAATTAGTTCATTAAGATAATTAGGGACCATTTCCCAATGTGTCTAAGGTTGGGCTCAAATAATTTGTTACTTTTGTGGATGATTTTTCCCGAATGATATGGATTTCCTTTATGAAAAATTATTCTGAAGAGTTCTCCCATTTCTCTAATTTTTGTGCTGAGAGACACAGTTTAATGCTTGTATATAGTGATTGAGGAGTGAAAATGCTAAAGAATTCATGTCAACATCGCTTAAGAACAACATGAATCAATATGGTATTCTTTATCAATCTTCGTGTATGGATACACCCTCTAAAAATGGAGTGGCCGATAGAAAAATGGAGTGGTTGATAAATAAAAACTAGACATTTGCTTGAGACTGCTCGCACTTTGTTATTCCAAATGAAGTTACCTAAGCAATTTTGGGCGGATGTGGTATCCACAACTAGCTTTTTAATTGATCGTATTCCATCTAGAATTCTTAATGGTGATATTCCCTATGATTTTCTCTTTTCTAATAATCCACTATTTTCGTTAAAGTCAAGGGTGTTTGATAATTATTATCCTATGAACTCTAAAATGATGAACTATGATTTTCTCTAAATGTATATCTTATGATGCTGCTACAGAGCTAGACCCAAAGCAAGTTGTGTGGATTATTAGGAAAATCCTCAATGCAAAAGAGACAGTAGCATAAGCTTGGTACAACCATGAAGAATTTGTCCAAAGCAGGAGCTTCCGGATCAAAACCATGTATAATTCTCTGAGAGAAAACTTACCAAAAGTTAGCTGGGAAAGACTAGAGTGCAACAATTTTGGTTATCCCAAATGGATATTTCACTTAACAATGGTGGTTCACGGCAGGTTATACACAAGGGATAGACTAGCAAAGTGGAAAGTCTCTACCAGTACGACATGTCCACTGTGTGAAGATGACGAGGAATCCACAGAACATTTGTTCTTCCAATGCACATATTCAGCAAACCTATGGAGGAGAAGACTGAAGAATACTATGGAACCAGATTCAAAGATCACTTATCGCCTGGTCACAAGAGGTAGAGTGGGGTACAAACAATGCATTGGGAAGAGACTATGCATAGCTCAAGTATACAAACTTGTGTTATCATGTAGCACATAGTACGTATGGCAAGAAAGGAATTACAGAGTGTTCCAAAATAAGCAAAGGGGGATTGATGAGCTATGCAAAACCATCGTGAGAGAAACACACTGCAGAGGTATTGTATATACAATGGTGGCTAAAAGGTTGCAAGAACACAACTACTACCCATGACAAAGAAGAAAGTAATGCACAAATATGTTGCAGATGCAACTGCACGGAGGACAACATAGGAGGTGGTTTAGGGAATTGAGATTAGATAGTTGATTTGTTTGTATAACGCAAATTTTCTCACATGATAAGGTTCCTGCTTTGTATTGAATATTTTCTCCTTGGTAATAGGGTATCTACTTGCCGAAAAAAATTTGGATGATGCTATCATATGTTCCCTTGACAACAGTATTATGATATGATATATGTTTCTCATGAATGCAAATCTGTGATACATATATAGTAACCTCATGACGTGGCGATATGAATGAAGTTTATGAACTATGGTCCTTGAATTTAATGAATATAAGACTTTGGGCTAACCCATGATCACATGAGCTTAATTGAGCTAAATAGTTAATCAAGAAGGCATAAATCTAATAGATAAAGATATGAAACTAAGTTTACCGATGTTGGTTAAGGATTGTACCATACGTTCGAGCAACTCCTTTTATTTCCCTAATAAGGGCTATGTTGACGAATGATTCAAAAAGAAACTTGACCAAGTCTTCAGGAGTTTTCTAGTTAGTTTGCTTTATCTTAGAAAGTTTAAATATTGTGGCAGACTAGTAGCTAATCAGTAATTAGCGGGTAAGTGGACCTAGATTTTAGTATTTTCAGTTTTTGGTAAACCTATTTATAGGCAGGTCTTGTTGCTTTTATTAATTAATCAGAATTGAAGAAGTTTGCAGCAAATTTTTATCTCTTTTGCTCTTTTTCTATTTATTTTTCCTTTTGATTATATTTTTCTTTCCAACAAATATGGTATCAAAGCAAGGTTCCTTTCTGGAAGTTGAGTGAATTGTGAGGAAAAATGGCAGTAAATGGTATTTCATCATCTTCCTAGCAACTCGATTATGAAATGAAATGATTGATAGAATCGATATTTCATAGAAGAATGACCGAGACCATAAAATCTTTTCACACCCGCACATGTGGCTGAATATATAAGGAAGTTCACACACCCTGGAAAAATCCATCCTGTATCCCTGACTTGCCAGCTTGATCTCTTGTTTTCTTAGCGGGTGGTTTGCAACTCATGCCAATTTTTACTGGTGAAAAGTATGAGTTTTGGAGTATCAAAATGAAAACTATTTTCAAATCACAAGGAGTTTGGGAGTTGGTTGAAGCAGGCTTCGTGGATCAATCAGACTCTAACGAAGAAACGAAAAAATTGAAAGAGATAAAAAAGAAGGACGCCAAAGCGCTATTCCTGATTCAACAAGTAGTCCATGACACACATTTTTCAAGAATTGCAGCATCAACTACTTCTTCACAGGCATGGAAGATTTTGAATAAGGAATTTCAAGGTTCAGCTAAGTTGATTACGGTAAAATTGTAATCTTACCGTTGTGACTTTGAAACTCTTTCTATGAAAAGTAATGAATTTTTTCAAACTTATTTGTCTAGAGTTTCTTCCCTTATTAATCAATTGAAGTCTTATGGTCAAAATATATCTAAAGAAACTGTTGTAGAAAAAGTTTTAATGATTCTTAATCCAAAGTTTGAACATATTGTTGGTGCGATTGAGGAATATCATGACTTATCTGATTATACTTTTGATGAACTAATGAGTTCTTTGCAACCTCATGAAGAGATCCTCCTAAGGTCACATGAGAAAAAAGAAGAAAAGGCATTTCAGGTGAAGGGGGACTCCACTCATCAGAAAGATTAGCTAGAAAACTTTGCAAATCGTGGAAGAGGCAAAGGTAGTTTTTGAGGAAGAGGCCGTGGAAGAGGCCAAGGAAGAAACCGAGATAGAGAAGGTTCAATGAAGAGAAGCAGACTACGATGTTTTTGTGCAACTACTCCAGAAAACCAGGTTATAACTAAGCTTATTGTTAGCAAAAGCAGAAGGATGAGAAAACCAAGCAAGCTTTGTAGAGGAAAATTATGATGATAGTAAGTTGTTAATGGCCTTTTACTGTTAAAAAGAAACCCCTAACGATTTCTAGTTTTTGGACATTGGTTGTTCAAATCATATGTCTAGAATAAGATCATTGTTCAAGGAGCTTGATAAGTCCAAAAATCAGACGTAAGGCAAGGAGACAGAAAGAAGATTCAGGTTGAAGGCAGAGGTATTGTTAGCATTATGACCAACCAAGGTAATGCTAAGATTTTAGAAGATGTGATGTTTGTTCCTAGTCTACCTCATAATTAGCTTAGCATTGGAAAAACTAATGACTAACAAATACTCAATTTCTTTTGATGATGGTGTTTGCACTATTAAAAATAAGAAATCTGGGTAAATCATTGCTAAAGTTCCAATGGCTAACAATAAAATGTTTCCTTTAGAAGTTTCAATGGTTGAGAGGCGTACTATGGTAGCTAGTAGAGATAATGAAACTAGACTATCGTCACGCCTCGAAATAAGGGGCGTAACTGGCACTCGATACCCTAATACATCGAGTTACCCACTGAAACATACTAGTTAAACCAAACTTGTGAGGCCAAAAGATTGGGCAGCACAACCTCTAAAAAGCTAAGCCTGGACCCAGAGTCATGACTTGAAAGAAAATAACCATACAAACAATGGTAGACAAACGGAAAAAAAATAAATATGTACTATCTAGCCGACAAGGCCACAATCGAAAACATACCTACTTACACACACACATATATATACATGCCAAGACTATTGGCGGGAGGTTGAAACATACAAAAAGAAAATCCAGAATATTGTGTCCAAAATAGCCTCTATGAGTGACATAAGCACTGTCGGGACAAGACCCCGACTATACCCAAACTGTACAACAAAAGTAAACATCCTCTGATAGCCCCAGGATAAGATGGAGCTTACCAACTCACAGCTGAACCTGAATCCTAGCGGGTGGGTCGATTAAAGTCTCTGCCTGTACCTGCTCACACAAAACAAAAAGAAGTGTCCCCAGGCAAAGGGATGTCAGTACGAATAAAAATGTACTGGTATGTAAAGCGAAAAGTAAAATCATAAACATTTACTGTAAAAGGGTAATAGAGATACCACCTGAAACTGAAACCCAAATAATCTCCATGGCTGACCTTTAGCCCCCTACTACTTAAATATGCATGGTATGCTCGTATAATCATATGTCGTGAATATATATAT
>JAJOOH010033068.1:0-15527 GCA_029582605.1 Solanum gracilifrons
ACTAAAAAGGCTATTCTTCATTATTTTAACAAGTTATTAATGCATAAAACCCATGTGAGGCTCTACTTTATCCTACTTCATTTTGAGGGGTGTTACAAGATTTTAGACCGAAAAGTCAGAAATTGAGAAAAAAAAAAGTTGCTTCTGTGAAGGTTCTTTGGAGGAATTAGTTAGTTGAGGGTGCAACTTGGGAGGCCAATGCCGATATGATGTCCTAATACCCTTATCTTTTTCCCTGCATCCCTACTCCAACTTGAGGTATTTAGTTCCTCATGGCTCTCTCTTTTGATTTCATGTGTCTTAGTCACTCCCATGTTTCCTCATGCATGCATGCTCATGAAAACTTACATTTTATAAAAATGAATTAACTTGATTGATTTCTTCATCTTTATATGTATTTGAGTATGAGTTGCATATAGGCCTTATGAAATGATGTTTTGGATATGATTTAGGTTGGAGTCATTTTTTTCTCCTCGGATATTTGCATTTATGTGATTGGAGTCATGTTGGGTTGTGAGATCGCTTTACTACCCTCATTATGATGTCTTGAGTTCCATTTGAGGATGAATGTTCCTGAGTGGGAGATATTGTAACACCTCGGATTTGGAAAAAAGGGAAAATGCAGTTTTTGGGCTGAGGACTGTGTCTATGGGTCTTGTCTATGGACCGTAAAAGCTTCTACGACCGTAGATAGCAACCGTAGGAAGTGGAAAAAATAACCTTTCAAACATCTAGTCCAGTATCCTTTTTACGAATCACCAGGGCGGCCCGTCAACTATTATACGAGTTGTAGGAAGGCCTCGTAGGTGAGTCCTTGCCTTTGTGAAATTAGGAGTGTCAGAATTTGTTTTTATGATTGGTATAACCGAAAGTATTTTTTAATTGAGAAGTTTCGGTTGAGATTTTAGATTGGAAAGTCTAGAAATTGAGAAAAAAAAAAGTTGCTTCCATGAAGGTTCTATAGAGGAATCAGTTAGTTGAAGGTGCAACTTGGGAGACCGAGGTCGATATGATGTCCTGATACCATCATCTCTTTCCCTGCGTCCCTACTCTATCTTGAGGTATTTAGTTCCTCGTGGTTATCTCTTTAGATGTCATCTGTCCTAGTCATTCTCATGTTTCCTTATGCATGCATGCTCATGAAAACTCGCGTTTGAAAAAATGAGTTAACTTGATTGATTTCTCCATGTTTATATGTATTGGAGTATGAGTTGTGTATGCCTATGAAATAATGTTTTGGATATCATTTATCTTGGAGTCGATGTTTCCTCCTCGAACATGTCCATTTATGTGATTGCATTCATATTGGGTTGTTAGATCTCTTTACTACCCTCCTGAGGATGTCTTTAATTCCATTTGAGGATGAATGTTCCTAAGGGTGAGATATTGTAACACCTCAGATTAGGAAAAGAAAGAAAATGCAGTTTTAGACTTAGATCAGTGTCTACGGGATCCATCTATGTACCGTAAAAGCTTATACGGGCCGTAGATGGAAATCATATGAAGTGGAATTTTGGTTTTTCAAAAATCAAGTCCCAGTACCCTTTTACAATTCACCAGCACGACCCGTTAACTATTGTACGAGTTGTACAAAGGTCCCGTAGGTGAATCCCAGTCTTTGTTAAATTTTGAATGTCAAAGTTGGTTTTTATGGTTGATATAAAGGAAAGTCTCTTTTATGAAGAAGTTTCGGTTGAGATTTTAGACTGGAAAGTCTAGAAATTGAGAAAACAATAAGTTGCTTCCGTGAAGATTCTTTGGAGGAATCAGTTAGTTGAGGGTGCAACTTAGGAGGACGAGGCCAATATGATGTACTGATACCCTCATCTCTTTCCTTGCGTCCCTACTCCAACTTGAGGTATTTAGTTCCTCAGGGTTCTCTCTTTTGATTTCATGTGTCTTAGTC
The DNA here is from genome assembly GCA_029582605.1 of Solanum gracilifrons. NCBI lineage: Eukaryota > Viridiplantae > Streptophyta > Magnoliopsida > Solanales > Solanaceae > Solanum > Solanum gracilifrons. The sequence continues at coordinate 1,907 of JAJOOH010033068.1, forward strand.
ATTCCCATGTTTCCTCATGCATGCATGCTCATGAATACTTGCATTTGAGAAAATGAATTAACTTGATAGATTTCTCCATGTTTATATGAATTTGAGTATGAGTTGCATGTAGGCCTTATGAAATGATGTTTTGTAAATGATTTTGCTTGGAGTCAATGTTTCCTCCTCGGATATGTGCATTTATGTGATTGCATTAATGTTGGGTTATTAGATCTCTTTACTACCCTCTTTATGATGTCTTGAGTTCCATTTGAGGATGAATGTTCCTAAGGGGGAGATATTGTAACACCTCAGATTTGGAAAAGAAGAAAAATACAGTTTTTGGTCTGAGGTCTATGTCTATGGGTCACGTCTACGGGTCTCATCTACGGACCAAAAAAACTTCTACGGGCCGTAGATGGCAACCGTTGGAAGTGGAAAAATAATTTTTCAAAAATCAAGTCCAGTAACCTTTTTACGATTCACCAGGACGGCCCATCAACTATTGTATGAGTCGTAAGAAGGTCTCGTAGGTGAGTCCTTTCCTCCATAGGTCTCTAAATATTTTATGTTCCCAATTTAATCTTGGATTTATAAAATTAGGGTTTCAATTCAATGCATGTGAGTTTCTTCCAATTATGATTGATCATGATTAATTAAGTCTTCTAATGCATTATTTGATGTTAATCAATGATATTTACTTGAAATTTCTCTTGCCCATGCCCAAATTATGCTTTTTAACCATGATCATATGATAAACCCATGAGCTATGAATTATGAATTTATGAAGATATGCATGTTTTCATGAAGTTATTACAAATGATTTAAGAATGCTTTGAAAGGAAAGTATCAATGTTATTGTGCAAGTATTTCTCACTTAATATGATGATCATGATTATTAAAAGGGTTTTCTCACAAAATGATTCATAAGGATGAAAAGTTTTCTTTCCTAAGATGAATCAAGATTAAGGAGCTATTCTAATTAATTCTAGCTTGGATTGATTACTTAATTGTGCCTTTCCATAGATAATAAGATGAATACATTTAATGAATATTCTGTGGGATTTATGCTTAGTAGAGAGTGGACTAGTAGCGATTACCCATGTCCCGTAAACTATGTGCCACCATATGATGATTGTATAAGATAGCATTAGCTAGTGTATCCACTTTAGATTAGACTTATAGTTCTTACCCTGACAAGTAAGGACACCTCTTTTTGGTGTGGGGAAGACATTGAATTCTATGTTATAGCTCGCATGGTCTATGTCGGTTAATGGAAAACTTCCCACAATAATGAATTAAGGTTAGTATCTAAAAGTAAGGACACCCCTTTTTGGTGTGGGGAAGACATTAGGGCTATTCAAAAATGAACCAAAACCAATAACCTGACCGATTTTTTTTATTGGTTTATCAGTATTGGGTTATTGGTTTAGCAATTTTGATAACGATTTTGATTTTTTTTATTATCGAGTTATCGGTTCTTAACGGTTTGAGGTTTTTTTAACGGGTTAACCGATAAACCGATAGTAAATTAGATAATTATATTTATACCATTTTGTATATAAAGTCCTTGACTTAGAGTTTGGTTTCCTACTTTTATTTTTTGTTGTCTCAAACACTTGGTTATTCAACAATGTAACACTGTTTGCTTTTGAGCAAGAGGTAACTTGTGAACTAATGTGCATGGTTTATTTCATTTGTCACCGTGTTTTCTAAGTGATTTTCAATGTTTTTTGTGTCAAATCTTAACAGTTAAACCGATAATCGAACCGATAACGATCAGAAACTGATAAACCAATAATCGATAAGTCAATATTGTCACGCCTCAAGGCTAACCCCTTGGCGTAAACACCGGACCTAGGATCACGAGTGACCCCAAGATAACCCTGAGCTCGAATATCATAAACAAAACTAAATATATCTATGAAAAATAAACTAAAGTTGAAGGTCAACCATGATATAACTAATAGTGGGGAAATACCCAAAACTGGTCTGCATAAATAAATACCTAATAAGAGTTAATGATACCGGACTATAACCCAAAACTAAAGTTGAATCTAACTATGTCTGAATAAAGCCTCTAACTGACTAAAGATGTTGGGACATACCCCCAGCTAACTCTAGCAAAACTGAAACTGAAATGAAAGACTAAAATACGGACTATTGTCCTTGAAGTATGAGGACTCACCACTAACGCTGCTGAGTGTGGATCGGGAACTGATCTACTCGTCATCTGAATGCTAAGGACGTGAACCTACATCACGAAAATATGTAGCGCAGAGTATGAGTCATTATTTGGAAGGTACTAAGCATGTATGATAGGATAAAGTTGATGTCACGACCCAGGGGTACCCCCTAGATGTAACAAGGCACATAGAACCCCGAAAGGCCACATGCAATCCACTTAGCAAATCATAACATAAAGTACTAGAATAATAAAGAGTAAAACACATTTTCAGTCTTAAAAGTTTTTCATAAAAGGAAGCGGAAGTCTAGACTTGTCTCAATATAGTAATATTTTACAATACATGAATGATATAGGGCCTAGCCCATACAACATGTCCAAAGAAAGGAAATACATGAAAGGAACTACAACGTATGAAAAATCTGTCCTCCAACCATGAGGACTCACCAACAAGCTAGGAAGATACACAAGTCCAAGCTTTAGCCACTAGAATGATCACCTCGAGAATCGAACCCTACACTTGGGGAAAAATACAGGAAAAGTAGGTGTTAGCACAAAAATGCACCAAGTATAATAGCCATGCATAAAACCTTTAAAACATGCAAAAAGGGACATTTCATTATAAATCATGCTATATTCCAAGTTTAAACCTATAGTGACCCTAAAAATGAACTAGTGAAACTAGGACCTAACGTGTGTGTGTTTGTGTCTGTCATGAGGTTTGATGGTGTTTGATGTTGCCCCGAGTCATGGTTAAGGGGTTTAGAGGTCAAACGTCAAGGTACGACTCCCCAAGTACCACCCTAAGGGTCCTTGAGGAGGACCCCAAGACCCCTTGAAACTAGAAAGTTGGCCAAAATGGGGTGACCTACGGAAGGGGTTCACGCCCCGTAGGTCCATCCACGCCCAGTGGATGGCCTCCGTAGGTCAAGAACCCCAAAGGAGGGTCTCTGATCCAAACCACAAAGTAACAGTACAGTCCCGTCAATCCATCCACAGTCCGTGGATGGTGACTCGTGGATTGGACCTGCAATCTGGTTTTTTTTTTGCTCGGCCAAGTGAGGGGTGATTTGGTAAATTCACCCCAAGTCTTTTGAAGTGCATGGACAGTTATTTTAAGTGTATTAAGGTATATTAAAATTAAAACATTAATATACTATTTTTAAATTCATTATTCATATTTCCCCAAATCAAACCCTGCCCTCCTAAAAAGTTCTCTCTAGAAACTCCATTGGAGATCAAGGTCAAGGTCAAGCTAGGGTTGGGGATTTCAAGGTGTTTCTTCTTCAATTTCATGGGATTCTTCAAGTATAAGGTATGGTGATCCTTCATCTAGGGTTAGTTTTCACCCTAGAGTCAATTTCAAAGATGTTTTTAAGGTTTTCAAGTTTCACAAAAACCCTCAGTTTCACTCAATCTCATGGGTTCTTACATCAAACGTTTTCAAATGATAAATTATGATTATGTTGATGTTTAATTGATGATTTAAGAACAAAATACTCTATGAACCCATGATTTCTCTCAATTTCTAAATTTGGCCTTATGAAGTGGGTATATTGATTATGAATGAATGGTGGTGGATTTATGCTTAGATTACTTTAGATTATTGAATTTTATCATCATCTATACCTAATTGTGGTGAATTTTTGGTGAATTGAGGATTTGTGATCATAGCCTTGAAAGGGCAAGTTTGACTTATTTACTTGTTGTAGTAAAATTGTATTAGAGATGTTGATCCACTTGAAAGGTGGAGGTGTGTAATTGCTTTGTATGTTGTGATCATGGCCTTGAAGGCATAGTGTGAGGAATTGATGTAGTATCATGATGTTGTATAAATGAATGTGATATGATGCGTGTGTGTGTTCTAAATGAATGAGTGATGATCATGTCTAGAAGCTAATTGTATTAGGACTGAATGTTATCTCTCTATTAAACACTTGTGAATGAAGATGATTATGTGAAAGGCTATTCTCACATACACACACTATTGAATGAATAATGAATGAGGTTCAATGATAATGTTAATGATGAAGTACTTATTGAAAAGCTATTCTCAATTGTACTCTAATAAATGCTAATGATGTGTTGATTGAAAGGATATTCTTGATCTTACACTAATGAACGATAATGGGATTCTTAGATGAAAGGATATTCTCATCTTTGAATCTATGAGCTATCCAATGAATGAATGTTGGGATGAGATGGATGCTCTAACGTGAGTTGAAGCGGGGTGTCTAGTAACAATATCTTATCCTTTAATGTGATGAATGGTAAAATATTCTATGGGAATGTAGGCTAAGCACCGAGAGGATATTGAATGAGATGGAAGCTCTCATGTGAGTTGAGGCGGGGTTTCTAGTAGCAATCTCTTGAAATGGATGCCCTCACGTGAGTTGAGGTGGGGTATCTAGGAGCAATATCCATGTCCCTTAACTATGTTCCAACTTAGGATAGCTAGTGGATCCGCTTAAGCTAAATACCGGTTTACCTTAGGCAAGTAGACCAACCCTTACGATGTGGGACAGTACATCGGATTCCATGTTCTAGCTCTTATGGTCTATGTCGGTTTATTCCCATCATGTGAGATGTGCATTATATTTTCTTGAGGAGTTCTATGAAGTGTGGGTAGTAGTATGGGATGTTATCCATACATGGCACGAGTAGGCTTCAAGAGGGCTATACTGAGTTCTCTAAGTCTTAATGACTATTGTATGAGAGTCCTCTAATGAAGTTAATAAAGAATGTTGATTTGAATGCCTAATGTAATGATGCATGCTATACTTGGATTGTATATGAGTTACTTCTGTGTTGTGTCTTATTGTATTTAAATGTGCTTTGTCTATGGTGACTTCAAAGGAGTACTTAGTGTGAGTAGTAGTATGGGATGCTACTTGCACATTGAATAAGTATGACTTCGGGGTTGTCTTAGGTGATGGTCCTTATGTGGTGAAATAACTTGTTAAAGGTTTAGGTCTCTTGTGTATGAGTATCATTGAAAATGGAATGGTTAAATGGTAAGTTCACTTTTGGTGACCTTAATGTGGTACCTTGGTGTGGATGGTGGTATGGGACGCTATCCATACATTGCACAAGGCATAGCATGAGGGTTACTTGAGGTGAAGGTCTAAGGTGAAGGTAGTGGCTTACTTGTTGATATTGTTCAGATGTGATGTGATGGCTTGTATGATGATTATACTTGTGTTTGGTGTCTCTTATGCTATTGTTCATGATATTTCTAAAAAGTTGCATCATGCATGGTTTCTAACAAAAATGTCCCCTTTTAAAGCATGTGTTTGCATGGTCATCATACTTAGTACATTTTTGTGTGCTAACCCATATTTTCTTAATTTTACTACAAGTGTAGGTTCCGACAAGTGATTGATTCTAACTAGGATTTGGAGTTTTGGATAGAGTTTTCCTCCCAGACTTGGTATGTCCTCATGGATTCGAGGACAAGAACTCTTATGTTTTCACTCTCATGTAATAGACATTTAGTAGTTGTTCTTCGATTGTAAACGGCCGTGACCCTATCTTGTTAAAGTATTGTCTAAGATGGCCATATGAGACTTAGAGTTCTGCTGTGTCTTTTGAAAGATTTTAATGAGTATTTGAATGTTTTGAATCATATGGTTTTGAATAAAAAGTTTTAATTCCGTACTATTTCTATTACCTATGCAATGAATGAGCTATGAGGCTTGTATTAGACCCCTTCGGGTCGAGTACGCCGTGTTATGACTAGAAGGTGCTCTCGGGTTGTGACAAAACCTCATCATGAAGATAGTGGAAAAGCATAAGTTATAAACATAGTCAATACTTTGATCATCATGGCATAAGAGAAACACTTCATAAATACCCTCAAAGCATACTTGTGAAATGCATGAATAAAACCCCAGAAATATCACCCATGCTAATTAAACCTCTTTAGGCCATCATTCATATTCATCATCTTTTGATACTCTTGAACCCTATGAGGTACTTCTCAAGCACATCTTAGTTCATTATTATTTTTGAACACTATGAGATGCTTCTTAAAGTATGTCTTAGTTCATCCTTACATTGAAAACTCCAAGATACTTCTCAAGCATGTCTTAGTTCATCATTACTTTATGTGGGAAATAACTTTAACCGACATGAGACCATCTGCTTTAACATGACATCCGGTGACTCCCTCACCAAAAAGGATTGGTATACTTACCTAAGGTAGAGATTATTTGTTATCTTAGTTGGATCCACTAGCTAAACATCCTACAGGGCACGTAGTTATGGGATACAAAGATTGCTACTAAAAACCCGGACTCCACTATGTGAAAGCTTCCATCTCATGAGACATACTTTGGGAAACCCGGACTCTACTAGGTGAGAGTTCCCATTTTGGAAGCCCGGACTCAACTATGTGTGAGCCTCCATCCCATTTCAGTATCCACTCGGTGCTAAGCCTAAATCCTACAAGATAGCTATTGAGTCTTACTTAACTCAAGTCTCATGGAAAGATATCCTTGACAATCAATCTAAGTTAATTCATTATAATAGCTCTTTAGACCATGCGTGAGAAACTATCACCATCCATGATCACTTTTACTCTTAGATTCAATTAGGTGAGAAAATGCCTTTCAACCTTATAATCCATGTGAGAAAACCTTTCACATTAACTTCATTATGAGTTCATGAGAATAACCTTTCAATCAGACCACCACAACAACCTAATAATTAACATTTCACTCTCAAAGCATCATTAAAGCATTTACATAAACTTCATAAAACAAGCATGATCTCATTGTTTACCTCTTTGAGGTTAAAACCTACTTTCAATCAATAGATCTACAATTCAAGCATTAGACATGGATATCAACATAACACAAGTAACCCAACCACTACATGCATAATCCCATAACATTCTTCTTTCATCAACAAACCCACATCATAAGAACATAATTGGGAATTATGGGGATTTCATGGTTTCTCGGGGATTTCATGGTTTCTTGGGGATTTCATGGTTTCTTGGGGACTTCATGATTTCTTGGGGATTTCAACATAAAAAACCATAAGGAATCATCAATTCATACATAATATAAATTAATTCAAGCATTTGGAATCGTTTTTGAAAGAAACCATCACCTTGGAATCAAACCCTAGCTTTTGGGGGATTTCTATCTTTCGAATTAGGATTTTGAAGGGGCTCCATAGAAGAATTCTATCCATGGATAAATATCTACCATACCTTATCAATGAATCCCAATGAATTTGGTGTGAAGAACCTTTTTCCTTGAATCCTAGCTCCAACTTCCTTCTTCTTTTTCTTCTTTTTCTTTTTCTTCTTCTTCTTCTTCTTTAAGTTTTCTAGAGAGAGAATTATTGGTGAGGATGCAGTTTTGGGAATTGCTTTGAGTTTTCGAAATAATGAGATGAATGACTTAATTTAGGGGGTTTAAATCCTTATATAAGTGGTCTAAATTAGTCTAAAGTGACACCACTTAATATTAATTAAAACCAGAAAACCCCAAAGTACCCCTAAACTTAACCACCTAAAACAACCTCACTGCCCCATCCACGAGACCCCGACCACGGGGCGTAGGTGGACCTACGGCCCATCCTGATTGTGCATGGTTTGGGGTCTGAAACTCTGAAAATTTGGCCCTTGACCCACGAGACCTATTCATAAGGCATAGACCCATCCGCAGGGTGTGGGTCCTGCCGTAGGTCAAATGTCTTGGACAATTTCTCTTGGTTTCCACCCACGCTGCCCACCTACGGGATGTGGGTCCAACCACGAAGTGTAGGTGGCCTCGTGGGTGACACTTGGAAAGTCCAAAACATGCTAAACTTCCCTCTTAAGGCCACATGGTGTTATAGCTGAACAAACATATAAAATGAACAAAGCATACTGAGCAATGATATAATCTGAACATGATGAAGATACTGAAATATATATAAATGAACTAAACTGAATACAATGACCAAGTACATAACATGATGAAATTGAATACTGAAATATAGTAAAAACTTGGTAAAATGCACTAGAGTTTGACTGTTGGAGCTACTACTACCCAACATAAAACCACGTGAGCTAAATGTAGAGTCTGATGTATACGCCCCATCGAGAGGACCCAATATACCTTGTCAAGGGTATAAAGGCATGATTGGCATGATCACTAAATATGATGCCCACAGAGGGGACTTATAAACCTATGGGGGCACGTAGTTCTGGGACTAAGAGGATAACTGAACCCTAGTCCAACTCGGTGTTAAGCCTACTCCCAACTAGAAATATGTACAATACAACGTAACTAAAATATACTGGATAGCTCAACATTCTGACATGCTAACCGAGAATGCAACATTTAGGTACTAATAATGAAACATTCAAACTCTGAGGCATGTAACATATGTTTAGCTGACCTAGCTAGTGTAATTCGTGAATTAAACGAATCTACACAACTAGGGTTCTGAGTTTCATGCAAGGAACTAAGAAATAATGTTACAAAACATTATAATCTAATTAAGAACACTATGACAGCTAAATCACCACAATTTTCAAAAGTTTGAGAAACCCTAGGTCTAAACAAGAGATAGAGAATCAAGAATCTGACTGAATTATAGGGACCTAGTGGATGAAAGGAACCCACTAGTAAAATCCCACATACCTGATAAAGAAATCCACGGAGAAATCATTCAATTTTGGGGCTAGAACTAAAGAAAACTTGTTGCATGTTCTTGAGAAAGCTATCGCCTGATTCCTCCATTTTTGCTCTTAGTTGTGATAAATTTAGGAGAATAGTCGACTAGGGTAGATTTTGATTAAGTTAGCAGGATTAACTGAGTAAACCGACGTTGTTTAGGGGTTAAATGACGTAGTTTAGGTCCCCAGTGCATAGGGGAAAAGACCAAATGACCCTTAACTTAAAATTTGACGAGGATGACCATGAACCCTATAATGGTCCGTCGCAAGGACCACGGTCTGTCAAATTGGTCGTGGTCTGCTGGCCTGTGTACTGGTTCATGGAGGGGGGTCAATCACAGGCGCCAACACGGCCCGTCGTCAAGACCACGGTCCGTGGAGGGCTTTGTGGTCTAACGCCTAAACCTGGTAAGCTTCTGCCTCACTTCAACAAGCAGTCCCACGTCTTGTTAGGGAGACCACGGCCCGTGAAGGGCTTCGTGGTCCTCCACCTGAGGCTGGGTGTGAACCACGATGAGTGTGACAGACCGTGGTCCCTTTCACGGTCTGTGAACCCCTCCGTGGTTCACCTTTTTTTGTTGTTTTCTGCTGAAAGTTCTAAGTATGATTTCGTAGGTCTTACAATATCTTAATGGTTCTATAACAGTTTAGCATCTCTAAAACCGATAACCAATAAGCCAAACCGATAAAATTCAAAACCGAACTGACCGATATGATCCCTAGAAGACATTGAATTCTATATTATAGCTCACATGGTGTATGTCGGTTAATGGAAAACTTCCAACAATAATGAATTAAGGTTACTATCTAAAAGTAATGATTTTTGTCTTGAATTGACCACAATTATGACTTATGTTTTCTAACATGTTATATTATGATTTAGCTTGGTCATTGCATTTAGCATGATTTCATAATTCTTATGCATCGCTATCATACTTAGTACAGTTCATGTACTAATGCATACTTGTACCTAAATTAATTTACTAATGTATGGTTCGGTGCTCCTACTCCACACACTCGTGGATAGACATCCTTTGGGAGCTTCATTTGAAGATTGGTGGGTCCCCATGTTCCGAGGACCGAACTCCTTTATTTCTTTATGTCATTTTCATTTCAGACTAGTTTGTGATGTATGAGTTATGTCCTAATCACTTTCTTATGATGTACTAGATGGCTTAGAGACTTATGTTTGACTATCTCTTTCGTCAAACTCTTTATGATATAAGAAAGTGTTGTAAATTTTGTTATCTTGTAAGATATATGCTCAGTGGATTGTGTAGGGCCACTCATATTTCTATTGTAATGGCCCGCAAGGTCATTTTTGGAAAACTCCATAAAAATTACCATTTTACCCCTCCTGATAGTTGCCTAATCATTTTTTATCAGTTTATGAAATTGATATAAGAATTTTGAACTCTTCATTTAACTATAGTTAATTAATTGGCGGGTAATCTTTAGATAATTATTTTAGTTTGTAACTCATGAGCTAAGCCCATAATGTATTTGATACCTTATACCACTTGACTCATATTTATCAAAATAAGTTACTAGGGTTTGTCACTTTTAGTACATAATTATTTTATTTAGAAAAGAAAAGGAGGATGAAAACTTACCCGGGCAGATGAACGTGAGTAAAAATCCTTGTGCTTTAGGTTTTAGGTAAGACATACATGCATATAATTCTTTGGTGACATAAGACGAATGTCATCATGTTCATTTTTGGGTCGTAACAAAAAGGTATCAGAGCCTTAGGTTCATAGGTCTCATGTGTTCATTAGCCAAGTCTAGTAGAGTCTTGAAGATCAGCGTGAAAACGTCTTTCACTTATCTTCAAGAGGCTATGATGACTTTAAGAAAAATCTTCACTTTTTGAATTTCTATCATGCGTCCTTGGTCCGGTCTGATTCTTATTGCTTCCTTCCATCCTCTCTCACTTATAGTGATGACTCTTGTGTGGTTACTCATATGAGTAGTTGGTGTCGTGTATGACTTGGATTCTAGATCTGATACAAAAGTGGAAGTGATATACTTATTGAAGTGATGCATGGTAAGATTTAGAATGTTCAACGATTCGAAGGAATTGTCTGAGGTTGATTTGATGATGCACTTTGAGGATATATAAATTATGAGGTTGAATAGTGGTTTGAGAGACTTCATGAATCTTATCCTTTTCGGGTTAGCTATCCAGTGAAAGGAACAACACTTGTGTGGTATATATGATATTTGAAGTGAGTCGACAATTGGCAATAAAATAATTAAAGGAATGGTAAGGTAATGATCATTGTGACTTTGGAAACTACTGTTATTAAATTTGTCATAATAGGTATGGATTGTTTAGTAAATGATAAGAATGATGTTGAATCAACCGAGGTCAGAATCTCTTCAACACTTTCATAGATTGGATGTATATCAAAAAGGATTCGTGATACGATTACTACAATAATATAGATGTTTAATAGTTTGAGATATAAAGTATGTTACTTCTGCCATCAAATCGATCTCTGAAAGAGTGCATATTGCTTTGAGTTAGAGACCGAACATATTTCATAATGTTTTGCAACTACTCAATGGGTAGAAATGTCTTGGCTATTTAGGTACGATCTTTTTAGTAGGTATGAGTTGTTCAAGTGGTGGATCTTACAGACTTTCACGATGTGGTACTAGTGGTCTATAAAACGGATACGTTGATTGTTAAGCATGAATACTACCTACTTAAGGGTTATCATTTTTATTTCTTGCTTGTATAATGAGATTCCATATTGCATCCATATTTGAGAAGCCAACTAGTTTATTACTATGAATGATTAGGTTAAACATTTTTTATAAAGAAGGTCTTAGTGGTGGATCTTTGGTATGATATTAGTACGTTTAATTTTCAAGTATATCCCGAAGAGTCTAAATGAGAGCTGATGATTTCATCATAGACTCCAAAGGAGTGGATTGATACCGGAATTTCAAGATTATTGGTAAAGAAAGTCCATGTGAGTATATTGGGTCAGGGTAATTAAGGATTTTAGTAAGAGAATGTGTATAAAATTGGTTAGTCCTTTGAATTTGATTGGTATAGCTGGGTTTGAGGTGTCATCGATGACAAGGTTGACTTCGTGGTGATGACAAGGTATAACTAAGCATGATAGTAATAAGAGTTCGTGATGGATTATGATGGGGATGCAAATATATGATCAGCGTTGTTGGTTCAATAGATTATGTATGGTGATGAAGTCTTGTGAGTATCTAAGGTTGTGGTTTGCTACTATGTGGTGAGTAGAATGGTTGTATGGAAAGTTATAGGAGGTGTTGGGACATCGCTTTAATAGAATTAAAAGGATTTAGATTCCTAATAGAAAGAATTAGTGTGATGTAGTTTAACCTTCGGGAGGAAGCAAGAGCAAGGATATTTACTCTAATTGAAAATCCTAAAGATGTATCTTTAGAGAGTGTGGGGAACTGGTTCCAAGGCAAGTTGAGAATTGGGTTCCAAGGCACGTGGTTCCATCTATTTTTCTTTGATTATGGTGATATTATTACGTGTTGTTCATATAGGTTAACAATTATTGGATAAGATTTGAGCAAGAAGTCTACATATGTTCGACTCGAGTTGTAAAGATAAGTTCTTTTGTAGTTTCGAGTTTGGTAATTGGTATGGTTGGAATCTGAATTCAAGTATTTCATTGTAAGCCTACGTTTATGGTAGTATATTTTGTCAAGGTATGGATTTGTAAGGTAAGAAATAATTGATTGCATCGGGTATTGACTAATTGAAAGGACTTGTGCAGGATTTAGGTCGTAGAGTTTTTTACTTTTGATTGTTAAAGGGCCTAAGAAAGTGCTGCACTTAAAGTTTTGATTTAGAGTATGAAGTAAAATGTCATGGGTTGTTGGTCAAATGATAAGATTGGTAAGTGAGTTAGCGAAAATCACAAAATTTTAGTATATTGAAGGGTTCAAGGTATCTCAAATATGTGTCATGAAGAGAATTTAAGAAAGGTGAAGGAATGAGACCATTCATATAGACCCTTGGTTCGGATTTGAAGTTGTATGAATTTTCACCTTTGTGTTTGAAATGACTATGCAACACTACTAAAAAAACAGTGAATACCGACCTATGGAGGTCGGAATTTTTCCCGGGACAAATTAATTACGATAAAAACCGACCTCTTGATGTCAGTATTAAATAAAATAAATAAATAACAATATTTTATTTTTTCTCCATTAAATATAAAAAATAAAATTGAGAAATATTTTGATTTAATTTTATGTAAATCGTCTTTCGAAGGACAGTTTTGCGTAAAATAGAAAACAAAAAATATTATAATACTGACTTCTGGAAGTCGGTAAAATTAAATATTATGTAATCAAATTAATTTTCATTAAAATATTTATATAGTGGCTTCCAGAAAATTAATAAATTAATAATTTCAATTAACTTTAAATAAATCGTCCTCCGGATGACAGTTTTATATAAGTTAAAAAATAAATTAATATAAAATACTTTATTTCATCTAATTACATTTAATTAAAGCGACATCGGGAGGTCGGTTTGTTTAAAATGTTCCTATTAATCATAATTTTGCTGGCATGAACTCCTAAATTTTCATTTTACACCTACAATTAATTGTTTAAAAAAGTCTAACAATTTTGTATACTTTTATAAATAAAAAGCTAGATTAATAATCCATATTTAGAGTATGAAACTACGTTGTTATGAAAACCGACAACAAGTAGTCGGTTTTCATGCAAAATAAAGCGGAAAAACTAAATTCCGACCTCTGGAGGTCAGA